>JANIJG010014334.1:0-26282 GCA_024611175.1 Megaceryle torquata
TGCTCTGGCAGGGGGGTTGGACTCGAAGATCTCCAAGGTCCCTTCCAACCCCTGACACCCTGTGATACCTGTGATACAGCAGTGCTTTTATTTCTTATGTATTTCACAGTAGGTTATTTTTTGATTCTCTCGTCTTTTTGTTGTTAACAGTTAAACCCTTGCAGTTCTGAGTGGTAAGATGTTAAACAATTTCACAAACTCCAGATAGCAAGACTTGGTATTTAAGTGTTGCTGGCCTTTGTATGTGGAGAGGAGGGAGGAAGGGTAATTCTAAGATGAAGAGGCTGAATTTGGCCTTGGTTAATTGAGTTTCAGAATCAACTTCTGCTCCATGTTTCCTGGATAGTCTTAAGTAGGTCATTTAAACCAGACAGCCAATGGCACTTAGGTCCCTAATTTCCCCCAGTTCCCACAACAGTCAGTAGGAGTTAGGCACCTAGATGTCTTCAGATGTGTGGACTCTCTGTGCCAAAACCTTCCCACATTTTCCCCACCTTTGTCTTTCTGTCTGTGTGGACTCTTTGGCACAGAGCTATCCTCTTGCACCATGCATGCAACCCTTAGCAAAAGGGACACCGTTAGCAGCTGGAGGTACTGTATCACTTTAGTAACTATAACTCTACAGCCCATGCAACTATTGTTACCCGCCTCAAATGTTTGGGGTTTTTTTAATGGGTCTGATTAGACACATTCTCTGATGGTTCAACACTTCCCCTTACATGATTTCAGCTCATAGTACACGTCTTGCTTATACCAGTAAAGGGTGTCTTTTTATAGGCAACCTGTCTGATTTGGTTCCTACATTTTCAGCTAAATTGGAGCTTCCAAACTGACGGCAACATGTAAGTGAGCACAGCTGGGACAGCTGGTCTGCAAATCTGCTTGTGGAGATGGATTTACTTCTCTGCAACAGTCAGGATGACCAGGTTTTAAAATAAACATTTCTTTTTGCTTCCAAAGCTCTGATGGAGATGGAATCCACCTTAAGGAAAGTTACAAAGGAGCGCCGAGGCAGATCATTCAACAGGCATGTCTTTATAGACACCTTGCTGCAGGGGAGCCTGAGTGACCAGCAGGTCTGTGCAGCTGTTATGTCATTACACAGTAACAAAGTTTTCCTAGATGGGCAACTCATTACATTGTAGTCTTTGATTAAGTTTTTGCATCTTGGGTCAGATTCCTTATTAAATGGGGTTTCTTGTTGTTTTCTTCTGCTCCTACGATTTTTAATTGCACTAGTCTTCAGTAGCTTTCCTTGCCACTGCTTCATTACTACTTTCGTAAATGAGAAGTACTTCAGTATTAAGCATGTCTCGTGCAATTCCAGTGGAAGCTCTACCAAGAGCTCAGTCCATATCTTCTAGAGGTATTTCACGTACTCTGCATTAAAGGGATTTCATGTGCTTGAGTGGAGAATGTCCCACTTCTTTTTTATCTTTACAGTCTTGCAAACTTCATTCTCTGAAGTAGATTTTATTTCCTAGATTTTGGAAGATACAATGATTTTCTCCTTGGCAGGATGCATAATCACTGCTAATTGTAAGTACAGATTGTAGGTAATTTTCCATCCTTACACTCAGCTATCTAAAATTGTGTGTGATGACATGAGGTTTGTTTAAGGCTAATAAAAAATTGTATTCATCATTCTCTTTCTCCTGAGCTACAGATGTATAGGAGCACTAATTTTGTATTAGACTCTCAGCACAGCCTCACAGCTAGTGAACTGAAACTAAGCTGTGTTTGACAGCCTTCCCAGTCTTTTGGTGAACCTTAGTATTTCTTCACATTGCTTTTTGCTTGCATTCTGACCCCAGACAACTGACACTAAATTTGATGGAAAAGCACCAAAAGATGTAAGTCACAAAGATCATGTTGTAAAACAGGTTCTGGTTCAGGATATTAGAGCAGAGTACTGGAATCTGATTGACTGCTTTGAATTGCCGAAGGATAGATGTGTTTTATGTATGGAAGACTTTCAAAGGAGTATCTTTGGGATTTGTGCAGACTATAGAAAAAAACCCACCAAACTGGAGCTGGGTAAAATCTGTTAGGATAGGGGTATGATTATCAGGCCCTGTATCTCAGCCAGTGTGTCTGGGACTCAAAAAAAAAAAAACCTGTCCCAGGTGCAGCTGAATGTTAAAGAATGCGGAAAGTAAATTTGGCAATTATGATAATACTCTCTCCAGAGAATATCTGCTCTAGGTACTCCAGGAAGACTGTCTTTTTAAGGGGTTTGACTCCTCAGGGATTCCAGATAGTTCTCATGAATAGACAGTTAAGAGTGGTAGAAACATTTCCTTGTAGCTTTAGGAAAACTCCATCCTACACACTTCTTATGCAAGATTTCTTTTTCACTCTGCTGTTGAAGATATCTCTTCACTACCTCACAAAATAGACGTAGAGGAGACAAGTGGTGGCCAACCTACTGCAGAAAGCTGTACTGTTCTTTTTGCTCCCTGTCAGGAGCCCCAGATGTTGGCTGTCTGGAGCACTCACCTGAGATGTGCTGAGGAAGCTTCCTAAATAAGGAAATTTTCTGATGCTTTGGACAAACCAGCCTTTCATTTGCATGGCTGGTCTAATAACCCTCATTCCCCAGGGTTTTCTGGGCTGTGTGATCCATTCTGCAGAGCTCTGAGGCTGAATGTCTCAGTCTCCTGCACAGCTCCATGAGCTCCTCTTAGCATTAGTAACAGAATTTTAGCTTGCAGGGTGTTTTGTTACACAGTTCAGCCTCTACTGCTGCCACTAAATACAGAATCAGTACAGCCTGCTGTGGACAGAGGTCACCCTTTTCTGAGCTTAAAAGCAATGTTGCAAATACAGGAAGTAAGAAAACTGAATATAGCTTGCAAAGGATTGAAAATTCAGCCTTATCTCGATTTCTTCCCCAGTGTGTACCTGGGCAGTCTATTTCCTGACAACCTCAGAAGATGTTCAGCAGAATCTCTACAAGGAGCTGGACTGTGTTCTAGGAAAGGGACCAATTACACATGAGAAAATCGAGCAGCTCAGGTGGGTCCCATGGAAGGAAATGCAGAGGAAGATTATCTCATGTGATGGAGGCTGGGGTTTCATGTACTGGAACCTGCTGCCCAGTCTATACTGGGCCAGGAGAAGGCATCCAAAAGCTACTTCTCTCCTTTTTTTCTGGAAGTGATCAAACCACGGGATGACTTGCAGCACAGAGAATCAGTTGTAGAACATCCGACATGAGGACCAAGCTACTCTCTTCAGGGTGTCTATAGGAAACCCTTCAGGACATATTTAGAGAGAAAGAATGGAATAATCTTCTTTTCAAAGAGCCACAGAACTAGGATGCTGACTGGTCAACAGTGTGCCTTTATTTTTCATGCATCTGTTGGTGCAACTGGGTGCATTTTGTATTTGGACTACTGTTAGATTTTCAGTAAGGGAGCACTGAGTATGTGGGTTTCTTGCTGTTTCTTGTATGGGTGAGAGGTTCAGGAAAAGGTCTGGTGTATTTATGCTTTTTAGCAGAGTTAGTTTGGTTTAAAATCTGAAAAAAAAAAAAAGTGTGGTGAAGAAATATTTTTATAACCTTCCCTAAAGGCTGATAATGAAATGTAATGTTTCTTGCAAAGATTCTGGGACTGTTTGCCTGAAAAAAAAAAAAAATGAAGTGCCTCAGTGTGTCTTGAGGCAGTTCCAGGAGCAGACTGAGACCCTAAATGCAGCAGGTGACTCAGCTCCTCTTGCTGTCACAAGGAGGTGGACAGGCTTCTCTCTGGGAGGGTGAAACTAACCAAGTCTTACTGGTTGCAGATACTGTCGGCAGGTCCTGTGTGAGACAGTGCGAACAGCAAAGCTTACTCCCATTGCTGCACAGCTGCAGGAGCTGGAGGGCAGAGTTGACCAACATACTGTCCCTAAAGAGGTAGGGCAGTACTGGGAGCACTAGGCCACTCTCCTTTCCTGGAGGGGAATTTGCTGATTCCTCTTCCTCCTATGAAGGGCTGAGGCAAGAAGACCATTTCTTCTGACGCTGTTCAACCTGAGCAGCTGCTCTGTCATCTGACAGTACAGTTTATCTCAAAATTTGCCCTGCAATTCCTTTGTGGGATAAGCTTTGGGAATTCATGTTCTCTTGCTGAGCAGATAAGCTTCCACAAGGATGAATTGTCTTTTGAAGGGGCTTATGGGCTCAGTTGTGCATAAAAAAGTGTAATTACAGGCCTGATCTTATCACCTGTATTTCCCACACGGAGTGGTGCCTTCCATTGCAGAGAATAAAGTAGTCCATACATACATGCTAGCAAGAGTAGAGGAATGGGATCAGACCCTCTCTAACCAACAACAGTTGCAGCATGGGTCTTAGAAATTAAAATCCTAACATCTGGGCATGGATTATGGAAATCTGTAGATGACTATAGTATATTGGGTTTTTAATCCACCTAATAAATATGAGTAGTCTACAGAATAATCATCATCCATCACATCTGTCCAGAGGTGTTTTTAACTGTGCATTTCTTTCTGCTCTGACATAAATGTCCTAATTTTCTTTGCAGACACTTGTGCTTTACGCTCTTGGTGTGATGCTGCACGATAGTTTATCTTGGCCATCACCATACAAGTATGTAGAATCAAGACTTCTATTGCAACTAATTCCTTTCCTTTTAAAAAAAAATTAATATTTGTTAGATCTTATATCACAGCCTGTTTGGCTGCAGGGCCTGTCTTAAGCAGATTTTGGAGATTAAAGGGAGTCTGTAAGAAAATCAATTTACGAAGGTCCTGGGTGGATTGTCTCCATGGGTGGGATTTCGGGGTGATTCAAGTCACGATCTTCCTGTGCTCCAGTCTGCACGTGCCTGTGTGCCTGTGTTAGAGTTTAATAAAAACCCTTTTTTGTGTGCACGCATACAGCTTCCCTGGCAAATGCCTCTAAACTCTTTTCAAGGTTTTCTGTGACAGAGAAACAGATTTGAATGGCTTTGGAATCACTACTTGTCATCATGAAACAGTGATGCAAGGGAGGAAATGTCAGTCTGAAGTTCTGTTTTATCAGGGGGAAGGGAAATGCTACCTCATTACTTCTGTCTGTGTGAACAAAACTGGATCCTGGCCAGTATTTTGGAGGTTAAAGAAAAAAAAAAATGCTGTAGCTTCCTGTGGCCTCCAGGTGGCAAATATTAACATGTATCTTTCTTCCTTCACTCGGGCTGGGAAAAAAATGTGGGTCAGTTATTCTAGACAGAGAACAGACAACTGAGACTTAGTATAAGAAACAAAGCCTTTAGAACAACACTTGTCCTCTCCTACAAGTGTAGCTCTTACAAAAGGGTCATGCACTGATGCACCAATCTACAAGCATCTTGGCAGGGATTGCCTAATAGGATAGCACACACACTGTGTTAGGAAGGACCTGCAGGCCTTGTAGGAGGGAACTGCTATGAACACAGTGTGTTTATTACAAGGAGAAAGAGGCTGAGGTTTAGCCTGTTAGATGTGTATTACTGTGACAGAGATAGATCTGTTCTTTGTGATCCTTTCTCCTCCATAGTGTACAAAAATACAGTGCATGGCTGTTTACCCTCCCTATTTTTTTCGCTAGGCAACTGCATTTTCTTTCCTATTAAAACTTCTGTAATTTGCCACTTCATTTCAGTGGGAATGTAAGTTTGATACTGCTTTTACTAAAGGTCAGCACCCACATGCCCTTTCATCCGCATGCCCTTTCATCTTGGTAGAAGCAGAGCCTGGATATGTAGGCAGGGAGCCAAAGTCTTGGAGTATATGCAGAAAGGTTTAGCAGAAAGTGAAAGAAAACTGCCTTCCATCCATCCATCCATCCATCCATCCAATTTCCTGTTTGATTTAAATATATATATAAATTGAATGATATTTTATTAGTCTCGATGTGGTTAGTTGATTATGAGAATCTTGTTTTAACACATGCCAGACTTGGATAATCATTTTCTTACAGCCTTCACCATCCTAATGCTGGAAAACACTCTTCTCACTTGTATGACTCACCAGCTTCCCTCCCCCAGCACATACACAGATACACACACCAGCTGCTTGAAGGGAAGAGTAATGGGCAAGGAGAAAAGGGAAATATTTTTGGAAGTGAGAGAGGAAGGGACACAGAGGAGGAGACAGAGGGAGACAAATCACATTGTGTGTGCCCTGGAGGAGAACAGTGCGCAGGTAGCAGCATCAGCTCAGCTGTGTACTCAAGCTAAATACCCCCTGCTGAGAAGTAATGCATATTAGTTCCAGCCCCATGTCACACTAACTCAGTTTATCAGCATTTTGACCAAGCTGGGACACAGCTGACCAGCTGGGAGCATAGATGGAGTGGATGCACAATTGCCTTCATAGTTCTGTGTGGAATTACCCAGCATGATTTAGAGAGAGCAAGTTGGTGAGATCCTGTATTTCATTGCCAGTTTCTTACTTGTGTGTGTGCACATGCGTCTGGGAAAAGGATCCTGTGCCCACACAGAAAGCTTCAGTGTATTTTGTCTTTCATAGGTTTTACCCAGAGAGATTTAATGATGAACTTGCCATGAAAAACTTCTCCTTGTTGGGTTTTTCAGGAAGCCAGGAGTGCCCGGAGTTAAGGTGAGCATAGGGAAGGTTTTTGTGTCTCTGCGGCAGACAGGAGACAAGGTGCTTTCAGCCTCTTCCTGATACTGCTGAGACAATCTGTCCAAGCTGCCAATTGTCCTTTGGCAGATTTATATCATAGCAAGGTTTTTATTCTTTTTTCTTGCATTTTCCCTCAGGTTTGCCTATATGGTGGCTACAGTTCTGCTCAGTGTCTTGGTAAGGAAACTGTATCTCCACCCAGTGAAATGTCAAGTCATGGAGACCAAATATGAGCTGGTAACCTCACCAAAGGAGGAAGCCTGGATAACAGTGTCTAAGAGAAGCTAAGAGCAAACAAAAACAAGTTGCTAAAAGTGCCAGCACTGAAGTTCTGAGCGAGGATCTTAGAGCAATCATGTTGGCACCACGCTGACTCGGCCAAGGAATTTTATATCCAGATTTTGTTATCTTCCACGTTCTTAACCACGTACCTCTCTTGGGTAATTTTTCTAACTCAACCAGTAGTCATATTAAAGTAGATGTAATCTGTATGCCTTTTTTTACATTTGATTTTGGATCTCTGGCCAAACCATTGCAAAGCAAGCAACAAAACCTTGCAGTGGTATATGTATGAACTACTGGGTGTCAGCTAGTCAAAGACCAGACCTCTGGTTCATCCAGCGCCTTTCCAACAGTAGCCATAGCTAGGTAAGAATGCCTCTCTTATCCATTGAAATGCTTCTTCATGGGTCCTAGCTAGGTAAGACCTTGGAAACACCCAGACAAAGCCTTTTTCTATATATAGGTATTTTTATTCAAAGTGTCTTTTCTTCCCTTGAGCTATAGCTATAGCTGTCAAGAAGAGCAGATATATCTTTTGAGGAGTATGTGTGAATGTCTGTGTGAGAGAGGGAAGGAGAGAAATAAAAGTGGGGTGGGAATTGTACCACTGTTTCTCATGCTGTGTAATCCTGCCACGTGGTGGAATTGCAAGGGAAGGGGTGATTGAGAAATTCTAGTCAACCAAGAGGAATAAAATGGTTTGGCACCTGAGAAAACAGAAGCATCAATAATAATAGAATGAAATTAAATAAAAACCAGAACAAAGCCCTGAGAAAGGGGTTCTCTATCCTGACAGTTCTGAGGGCAGTGTCTAATCTAATCAGCATCAGAAATTGACAGATGCTTGCAATTCATTCAGCACTGGGTAACCATGAGACTGGTCATTGAAATACAGGAGAGTACTGAGTTTATAGGGCTCTGTATTAATGTTGTACTTAATAACATTAAAGCCTTTCAAATAATCCTTTTCCTTCTCCAAAACGTGTGCCAGTTAAAGCAGAGTTGAATGCCACATGTTTACATGCTTATTTTCTGCTGCTTTCTTTCTGTTTTGGCCATCACAGGCCACCTCCTGAAAGATTTTTCAGGGCTCTGCTGAATGGCTTGTGAGGCAGGAGCTTCTTGCCCCATCACCTCATTGAAGTCAATGCTATCTGACTTCCTTTTCAAGTTGTGTTTCTCCCTCTTTGTTGGTTTGTTTGGGGTTTTTTTATTTTTTTCCCCTCTTGCATAGGATCATGCTTTACCTGATCTTTTAAAATCTTTTCCCCATAAACCTGATTTCTCTGTTAGCTCCAGTTCCTAGTGCTCTTCCCAGCCTGGAAAGCTGTGTGGTGATAGGTGAGGTGATGCTCAGCCTGCAACTGTGTATGTCTGAGCTGCTTTTGATCACAGCTACCAATGCACCACAGAGTAGGCCAGGAGTGTGTGGCTCCCATTAAGGCTTTCCGCTGCCTCAGCAGACAGGGCACACACCTGATAGCTGCAATTCCCATTTCTGTGGACATTGTTCCTTCCACTGGCACATTCCAGATCAGAAGATCTGCTTTTATAAAAATGTTTTGGCTCTTGTATTGCTGTTGAGTGCCAGCCTGAATGCTGTCCTGTCAGCTCTTACAGGGTGAACATCTGGTGCCAGCCTCTGTGGGCAGCAGACAAAGAAAATTCTGCTCTTGGGTTTAATGTGTCAGCTCTGCTTTTGGTGGAGCTGGAGAGATTCAGATCCCACCAGTGCAGTTTGTGTTGGGGGAGAGGTGAGACAGAGATGTTGTTCTACTGGATTTTGTCTGCTGGGCAGAAAAAGGGTTGTGCAGTTCAGCTTGCTGCCTCTCTTGCATTGATTTTATAATGAACTGCAAGAAAGCTCTTGCTAATCTGACCTCCATTTAACTGAAGGTTGGTCATGTCCCCAGATGGCAATTCATGTTAGGCTTTGCTTCACTGCTTATGCAGAAAGTCCTGTTTTTCTTGAAGGTTGCAGATGTTTCCTAAACCTTCTGGAGAAATCAGTGTGGTAAAGGATTTTACTTTAAAGCATCCCTGGCATGCAGAGGAGTCAAAATGGAGGCTAAATTACTGCCTTCTTGGGGAAAAAAAAAAAGGTAGGCTAGCATGGACTGTCACTTCTAGGAACTGGACAAGGAATAGCTGTCATATAATTGAGCGGTGAAGATCTGCTTGCTTGTAGCTGTGTTGTAGGAATGAAGCTTTCAGACACCAAAAAAGCTTCCTGAGTGTAGTTGTCCAGACTTCTGTTAGAGTATTTCTCTGCCTTGCTGAAGCTGAATGGGCCAACTGCCTTCCAAGAGCTCTTCCCCAGATACAGTAATCAAAAATGGGAGTAATTCTATATAATTTTGTTATGAATTTTCTGTCAGCCTGCACAGGTATCACATCCCATAAGACTGTGCTCTCAGTCCAAGCCAGTAACCAAGCATACTACAAGAGTCTGTGACTGATACAAGAGAAGAATGTGGCCCAAAGTGCTGGAAGAAATCCTATGATTTGTTTGGTTTTGCTCAAAACTGCCATCAAAAAAACCACCCAGACTCATCAGTTAAGGAAATGCATTGAGCATGGAGGGAAAGGAGGGGCTAAGGTGCTCTGAAGCATTTGTTATGCACTGCTTGTAGTGACACAGAGGTCACAGGCACATTGTTTGCTCAAGTCTGTAAGTTTTCATTCCTCACTCTGTGTCGGTCACTTCAAACAGCCTAACTATGAAGATTTAGTGCAACACTCATCTGCACAGTTATGGATCCTTGTGCAGGAACCCACGCTTTTTTGTATAGATCAGAGCTTCCTTGTAAAATTTTAATCTATTTTGATTGGAAGCTTGAAACTCTGGTTTTGTTTCCCCTCACTCCTTGTCAAGCATGCTCTGTCAGATGATTCTTGTTTGCCCTGTTTTCCTAAGGAAGACTTGTGTTCACAGAGCATGCCCCCTTCTCACTTATGCTTGGCCATTTTCCCCTTTCTCTTCTCACAAGAAGTAACTTCTGAGCCCTAGTCCAAATCTGCATTTGACAGGGATTGGAGTTTGAAATCTCAACACCGTTACGTTCTGCAAATTTTGTGAAAAAAAAACCCCAAAAATGATAGGGCATAGGGAATCTATGCTAGACATGTCACAAGATTGCAGCCAAAGCATTGTTAGATGTCAGCCTGGGAAAAAGCCTGAGTCAGCACCGGCATTGTAGCAGACTGCCAATCTCAGAAGTCTAGTCAATAAAGAATAGGGTTTTGTCAGTCCTGCTGCTCAGACCCACGCACTAAAGATGCATCTAAGGCCTAGACATCCCTTCTGGCTGTAACATGGGGGGATGCAGACAAGCACTAGAAAAACACACTTTAGGAACAAAGCCTAGAGGGGAAGGTTGCTTCTATAATATGGGGAATTATTACTTTTTATGTTTTATATTCCTGCTCTACACCAGAAAGATGCTTCACAAATTCCACAGGATGGTTTTGAAAGACATACAGAAAAGCTATCATTTCATTCCTTGGACTCTTACTGTAGAATAAGTGTCTACAAAGGACCGCAAACTCAAGGAAGGTAAGAGGGTCTGTTCCTATGCAACTTTCTGTTCTCGGAAGCAGGCAGCCCAGCAGAAGCACCAGGAACAGTCAGACCATTGCTAATTGATTGTCATGGCTGATTCTGGCTGGCAGAGCCTTATACTTTTGCCCCTTATGCTGGTGGCAATTGGCAAGACAGCTGTTAACATAACTTTGAGCAGAGCAGACTAAAGTTCAGCTAGCCTTCACTGTCTCCAAAATATGCATGAATGGTGTAGTGTCTGAGATGAAATATCCATGAATGCTAGATCTTAATTAACTCACACTGCATATAGAGCCATTATTGCAAATTCATAATACCCTTCTTTTCCCAGCAGTTTAAGGACTTGCTGGTAATGGCTGTGGTGTGCAGCATGGAGTTGAGGGCTGTATGTTTTATTTTCTGTCATTAAATGGGAAGGATGGTCTTGGCAACTTCTGTTCTGCTTGTTGCAAAAGTAAATGTTGGTTGTTGGGCAGAGTGGACGTTTCCTGATTTAAAATATCTTGAGGAGCATTTTTGCCAGCTCCCCTATTAGCTATGCAGTTATGTGAACCTGGGGCTGCTGGCAATCTGAACTGGGAAAATATATATATATCTCATCTGCATAGTTTGTGATCATTTTGGCACTGCTTAACTCACAGGTGAGTAGCATTGCCTTCTCACTCTTTCTGTCTCAGGTACGGTACACACATTTCTCACTGACAGCAGGAGGTGTCTGTAGAGTCTCACCCTTCATCAGGCTCATGTATGACCTTCCCAATGTTTCTGTTAATGCTTCAGAAGGGTCTCCCTGACAGTGACCCTTGGATATAGATACATCCTGATCAGCAGAGTGAAGCCCGCAGTTTCTTCTTTTTTTGAGCTCGTATCCTCTTGTAGCTTTAGGGCAAAATGAATGGAGTAGAGCAATACACTTTGGGCGTACAGGACTTCACTCACTTCTCTACATATTGGAAAAAAGGCTTCCAATGAGAAGGAAAATCACCATCACTTGTAGGTTATACCACCAGGAAATGGAACTGTTGCAATTACTGTGCAGCTCCTGCTGCTTCTTTTCACTTGTCCAAAACAGGAATTGCTGGAAAATATTCCAGACATCTTTCTCTGGAGCCTGAGAGTATGTACCCATCTTGGCATCTCTCTTTAGTTGAGCTCAGGACTGGTTTTTAGCAATCACTTTTCAACTAAACAAAAGGCCTGTTTGACATCTCTTAGGATTCAATGCCAGTTTTTTGGCTGTAGCAGATGGGGAAGAGGAACTACCACATGCAGAAAGAAAAAAAGATGAAGAAAATGTTCCTCACATATGGAGGGTGGGGAAGGAGAGAATATGAGGGTTTCCATGGCAACATTTCTTGAAGATAAGTATTTTTAAATCTGTGTGAATTTTAGCATTCAAAACTGTTGTATTTCCCACAAAAAGATTTTGGGGAGGGCTGGAGTGGAAAGGTTTTTTTTTTTTCCCCTGCTTTTCAGGTCATTCCTGTTTCTTTTACAGAGCAGCCTGAACCCAAGAAAAATGAAGTACATAAGATTGCTCTGATGTTAATGCTCTGTAGAGAAAAGCCTTGCTTCTGGGAGGTAAAAAGCATCAATCGTAGTTCTGTATCTGCACTAACATCTCTGGCTCAAGCATTTGTTCATCTCCTTAATGGGAAAAGCAGTTTAAATCAACACTAGGCCAGTAAGAAGTCATAAGGACAAATGTTTCAGGATTCCACATTATAAGCATTGTAACTTGGAGTAAAATCTTAATTATAATTGACATACAGATAGTAGTGGTGATACAATAACTGAGGTCTTTTGCCTTGGCCAAAGATGAGAGGATGAAGAACTGAAAGGGCAGTGGAACCTGGTAAAATATGTCCCTGATGTCTCAGTTACCTTGATGATAGTGAAACATCACTGCAGGTGCGTGAGAGATGCTCCAGTGACACTATTAAGCGGGAAATGTTTTCTCTCTATATGGGGTATCAGTGCTGGGGCCACCTCTGAACTCTGAAGCTACTCTGCTCCAGTCACTGCAGTGCTGAGCAACTCACAGGCACTGGCATGCTCTGCTCCCACCTCCCTGCTAGCAACCAGGCAGGTCAGCTCTGTCACAAGCCTGGCAGTGAGACATCCAGTGCTGTGCCTGCTTGGCTGCCAACTTTCTAGTCTTACTAAAAAAGGTGGTTTTTTTTTTTCTAACAGTCGCTTCCAACTCAGTAATGACTCAGACAATACAGCAAGGGTAAATCATATTCCCCTTCAGAGCTTTACAGCATAAGGCCCAGCCATCAGCTGGATTCAGTTATTTAATTTAACTGATGGAATGACATCCTCCAGCAGTGCCGTGTACTTGCTGGCTCGGGCCACCTATACTAAATGATTCCTACAAGTACTTTATGTTCAGAAGCCTTGGAAAGGGGATGCTGGGAGAAAATGAATAGTCATATATAAAAGAGAAGGTGCTATTCACCCATTAAGGCTCTTGCCCGGACTGAGTTTCCTTAGGCCATGAATCCAGGAAAGGACAAATAGTTCTGTATCTGCACCATCATGTCTGGTGCAAGCACTTGGTCATCTCCTTGATGGGAAAAGTAGTTTGAATCAATGCTAGGCCAGTAAGAAGTCACAAGGACAAATCTTTCAGGATTCCATATTATAAGCAATGTAACTTGGAGCAAAATCTTAATTATAATTGACATAGAGATGAGTGATAGTAGTGGTGATAAGGTAACTAAGGCCTATTGGAACAGTAAAAGAAAATCGGTAAATCATTTTTGGACATACATCTTTTAGGGTGGGGGGGGGGAAGCACATAAAGGTATCTGAAAAAGCAAAGTTCGTATTGTCAAAGTGTGGAAACTGGTACTCGGGAGTTTTATATTGGCTGACACCCTGATATGGAATAAGCAAGGCTCAGATCTATCTAAGGTGACTTTATTACTGTTGTCAACTTCCCTCCACCTTTGTTGATGAAGCCTACCATCAGTGTAGAAGAAATCTGCACTTTTCATGTCCCTGTTGGATGCTCTATTAGAACTCACTGTTGTCAGATACATTATTTTTAATTCTGGAAATAATACTCATGCCCTGACATCAGCACTAATGTGAAAATGCATACCCTGCCTTTGTAGTTTCTTGGACTGAAAAGCAACTGACTTGCTTATGCAAGGCTTGTTAGCTGTGAGTTATTGATTATATATACCATGTTTATTCTGTCTCTTCCTTTAAGACCACAGTGGTATTTTGTGCTGCACACTGCAGCTCTAGCTCCATGCATTTACCTTACAGCTGAACCCTGGGAGATGCAGGAACTCTGCAATGCCTAAATAACAGGTATGCAGCAAATTTAATCCTTTCTCAGCAGCAATCAGTATCCAGTATGTCACAAGTTAACTTTTACTTCATCCTTGGGTGCTTGTAAGTCAGCCTTGTACCATGATGGGGTTTGGGGTACACTGTAGGCATTACACAGCAGAAACTGGATTGCTGCTGTGCGGGGGAGCAGAAGAATGCTGCCTTGTGGCAACACATATGAGTGTTCTTGCATAGCTCTAAGCTTCTACAAATGCAGTTTCCAGGCCAAAAAGCCCTGCCTTCTGGAAGCTTGGCTACCACCTGCAACTGTCCTGCTTGGGGATGAAGTTGTAGCAGATTTCTTTCTGAACATGCCCTGGCTTTGTGAGGTGGCTGTCCTACTTCTGCAAGCTCTTCCAGGAGTCTGAATGGGGGAGAGGTGCCTAGGGAGGAGAGGAGTGAGCTGCATGAGTTAATGGGAGCTGACAGCAATGTCTGCAAGAATACACCATCACATGTGATGGCAAACCAACTGAACCAATGGTTGCAGCCACCCCACTATTTGGGAACAGAGTGTTTGAAGCACCTAATCCTTAGGCTGTGAAGAATTCATATTAAATCTGCTATAGCCTCTGCCTTGTTTTTATGATATTTTTCTTCTAAAAGATAGGAGCAAATTGCTTGCTTGCTAACAAACTGCTCAAAATTAACCTCAAGCATGGGCATGGGCCTGCATACCTTTGTATGACTGTGGCTATTATTTATACTGTGTGATTGCACTGAATACCACTGACTATACAGATATGAGCCCAGCACAGTTGCACTGAAATCCTAGTTTGGGTTTCAGTCATTAGAAACCAATTTTTTTGAAGATGTTTAGGTGTTTGGGTTTTGTATACCCCATTAAGCTCCTTATTGACTACTTAAATGTCTAGATGTAAGTCTAGTATTGCTGTAATGCAAAGAAAAAGGAAATGATATAGAGGGTTTGCTGGATCAGGCCTCCAGTTTCATATCCCATCAGTGATAACTAGGTAGGGCCTGTTGCTATATATACACCATAGTTCATAGTGAAGCTCTTTTATGCTTGAGGAAGCTTGATGGTGATGACTTCTATAGTAAAGGTAAAAATACTGCAAACATACATCCTGCATTAGTCTTTATATATTTTATAGCTGTACTGTTGCAGTGTGGTAAACCAAGCTGAGCAATCACATTTTCTCAATTACCCTCAAGAACTGGAAATCCGTATCACCTCTGTGTTTCTTTCTCCCACCACTGCAGCATTGGTCTTGAAATTGTCACCACAGCTAAAAATCCTCATTCTGTAAATTAAACTGTGATTTAAAAAATTTTACAGTGCAGCCTCCTCATAAAACTCCACCAAATCTTTTGCTGATGTGACTCACTCAATTACTCATGTGGGCAGACATTCAGATAATAAAAGTAGTTAATGGAAAGCTGTGAGAAATACTGCTGGTTCCTGAGGAGGCAGAGGAGGGGGAAGGCTACTGCGGGTATTTTATCCTAAGAGCTGCTGAGTTCACTGAGCTCCCAGTCATTATTTTTTAAGATAAGGATTTCTCCATTCTGTTTTTCCCTTCATATAAAAACAGCTTGAAAAATCAGATTGGCAGCAGAGGAGCAAAAGCACACCAGCTGTATGTTTGCTCCTCTGCTCCTCTTCCTACTTATTAGAGATGATAGCCAATCTGTGCCCTGAAATAACCTCTTTATCCTAGCAATGTATATACTTAAACACCACTCAATACTTTAATGAGCTCTGGATTCCTGAATCAAGGAGTACAGCTAAGCAGGTGGCTAAATGAGGCCTTTGGTTGGAGGTGTCACATACACTGACAAGGACCAAATTTTTCTGGAATTAATAATAGGCCCTTGAGATTTGGTGTGCAATATATGAGGTAATACAACTAGAAGGCAGATTTCAATGACATTTCAGTGAGTACACACTGGAGGAGTACAGCACTTTTAGAAGTTGGTGAAGCAGGTACCTTCCTGGTAAGGGAGGTACCTTACTACTACTGAAGAGTAGTAAGATACCACTTTGAAGTGAGAGCCTTCTTCCACAATAAAACTGTATATGTATAATGGCTTCAAAGATACCTAGAATTATGCTGTAACTGGAACTAGTGGAAGTGGGCAAACTGCTTAGAACTGAGGGCTAGCTGGCATTTGCAAAACAACTGGAACAGATAACTCTTGTTTCTGTGGCTCTGAGGCTGCTAGAGTTTTGAGGGTTGTGATACTGCAGATTGCTCTGGGAGCCCCTTCCAACAGTGATGGGTGTGAAAAGGGAAAGGACATGAGGATGTGCTCATTCTTCATGCAAGATGAGCTGGGAAGGAGACTGTGGTTTGACTGTAAAATAGAGCTTCTGGCACAGGGAAGCAGTGCATGGGTGTTGAGGCTTTGGACCTGATAAAGTAAGCTGTCAAATTATATTTAGCAAATACATGCTGCAGAAAAGCGCAGAAAGGGAAGGAGGGGAACTAATGCGTATCTGGGCCTCGTGTAGTGAGCATACAGAGCAGGGAATGAGGCTGTTCAGAGAGGATGAATTGCCTTGGTGTTCCTGATTCTCAAATAAATCTCCTTGTGAGGCCAGGGATCTGCACAGACTTTTATGATTAATTTGAACAGCAGAGCTCAGCTTCATTTATCCATCAGTAATGGCTCAACCCCAGACTCCCTTAGGTGAAGGGTGATCAACCTGTGCCCTTTCAGCCACTCATCTCTGGCCCCATGGTGGAGTTGTCTCCTGCAGCAATTCCCTTCCCTAGCTGGGGAAGCAGTAATCTGATGGGGGCTCTTGAAACCAATGTCACAAGCTGCTGTACACCCCAGTTGCACACCCAGCTCAGCCCCAACTCACTAGAAGCTTGTTAGCTAAGGCTGGCATACATAAGTCTATGGGACCCCATAAGATGCATCCCAGAGTCCTGAGGGAATTGGCTGATGCACTTGCCAAGCCACTCTCCATGATATCTGAAAAGTCCTGGCAGTCAGGTGAAGTCCCTGGTGACCGGAAAAGGGGAAACATTGCACCCATTTTCAAAAAGAGTAGAAAGGAGAATCCTAGGAGCTACCAACCTGTCAGCCTCACCTCTGTTCCTGGGAAGATCATGGAACAGGTCCTCCTAGAAGCTATGCTAAGGCAAATAGAGGACAGGGAGGTGATTCAAGCCAGTCAGCATGGCTTCACCAAGGACAGCAAGTCCTGCCTGACCAACCTAGTGGTCTTCTCTGATGAAGTGACTACATCAGTGGACAAGGAAAGACCTATGGATGTCACCTATCTGGACTTCTGTCAATCCTTTGATGCAGTCCCCCACAACATCCTTCTCCATCCAACCAAGAGATACGGATTTGATGGGTGGACTGTTCAGTGTATAAGGAATTGGTTGGATGGTCACATCCAGGGGGTAGTGGTCAACAGCTCAATGTCCAGATGGAGATCAGTGATAAGTGGTGTCCCTCAGGGATCCAAACTGGGCCAGTGCTGTTTAATATCTTCATCAATGACATGGTGGGATCAAGTGCACCCTCAGCAAGTTTGCAGATGTCACCAAGTGAGTGGTGTGGTTGACATGCCTGAGGGACAGGATGTCATCCAGAGAGACCTGGACAAACTTGAAAATTGGGCCTGTGTGCACCTCATGAGGTTCAACAAGGCCAGGTACAAGATCCTGCATCTGGGTCAGGGTAACCCCCAGAATCAATATGAGTGGGGGAATGATGGTATTGAGAGTAGCCCTGTGGAGAAGGACTTGGGGGTACTGGTAGATGAAAAGCTGGACATGAGCCAGCAACGCGTGCTTGCAGCCTAGAAGGTTCAAAAAGCATCAAAACACAAAAAAAACATCAAAAGCACCATGGTCAGCAGGTCAAGGGAGGTGATTCGGCCTCTCTGCTCCACTCTGGTGAGGCCTCACCTAGAGTCCTGTGCCCAGCTCTGGACTCCTCAGCACATGAAAGACATGGACCAGTTGGGGCAGTTCCAGAGGAGGGCTACTGAAATGATCAGATGGCTGGAGCACCTCTCCTATGGAGAAAGACAGAGAGTTGGGATTGTTCAGCTTTAAAGGAGGCTGATAAGAAAGACTGGGACAGTCTTTTTATCAGGGCTTGTTGTGACAGGACAAGGAGTAATGGTTTAAACTAAAGAAGGGTTGGTATAAACTAGATATAAGGAAGAAATGTTTTACAATGAGGGTGCCTCATTCCTGGAAGCATTCAAGGTCAGGTTGGATAGAGCTCTGAGCACCCTGATCTCATTGAAGATGTCTCTGCTTACTGCAGGGGAGGTGGACTAGATGACCTTTAAAGGTCCCTTCCAACCCAAAACATTCTATGAATCTATTAAAATAGGTTACCCTGCCCCATTTGAATTGAAGGGTGTGAACACCTCATTCCAATTGTCTTTCTTGGAAAGCCCTGTCCTAAAGAGACAAAGATGGGGGAAAAACAAAATCCTTATATCTTTATAAGGTCCTGATTTATATTCCAGGGTGCAGAAGTTGTGACTTGGACTTGTTTGTAGTAGGATAGACACAGCTTAGGATCTAACTCCTTCCTGCTAAAAGCTCACTCCAATCAGTCAGAGATGTCTTTGCCTTCGAAATAAATGAGTCTTTTAAGCTCCCTCTCAGAGGAGATAGTGTGGGGAGGCTTGGCTGTCTTCTGTGCATAAATATTCTGTCAAACC
The DNA here is from genome assembly GCA_024611175.1 of Megaceryle torquata. Lineage (NCBI taxonomy): Eukaryota > Metazoa > Chordata > Aves > Coraciiformes > Cerylidae > Megaceryle > Megaceryle torquata. The sequence continues at coordinate 18,474 of JANIJG010014334.1, forward strand.
AGACTGAGGCTGAGGTGGGTGAAGCTGCTGTGATTGATGAGGAGCCATCAGTCTTCATCTCCTGTTAAGCAGTACTGCATTGTTGAGATTTGTGCTGTTACCATACTGTCACAAATAGCTGTGGGTGAGAGAAAGGGCTGAACTGCTCCTGTGTGTTAGCCATACAGGAGGGCAGAGCAGTTAGGAGGAGAGAGATGCACGCTGTGATAGTGCACAGAAGCTGTGCAAAGAGGAGCTGCCTTCACAGCCTTGTGAGAGGGTATTACTTGACCAGATGCATGATGGAAGGAAGAAAGATGAGTTCGCAGATGTGATTTACTATCCTTCCCGTGCAAGGGAGTTATGCTAATTCCGGGAACAACACACATTTGTTTGGTGGCTCCTAACAATATGCAAAGCCGTAACAAAACTTTTTGAAGTGGTTTATGTGGTAAAAGCATGATTACAAACAGGACAGGATTGAAAAAGCTACAGGGGGAAGTTACTGGAGTAGGTAAAAATCTGAACTTTAATTACATACAGGAAGAAATAAAGACCTCGGAGAATGGTTCTAACTGGTGCAGCTGCAGAGCAAAGTTGCAGATGTAAAAAAAGCTTAAGTGGGCCAGTAACATCTGCTCCAGTCGGTACTGAGACAGAATCAATAGTTGAGAGAGGATGATTTTTCTCATGTGCTGTAGTGGAGCATTAACTGCACTATCTACCCCTTCAGGTAGATAGCAGCCATATTAGACCTTACCTGGGGAACACCACAAGGATCAGGACAGGGTGGGAAAGGACTGGCAGTTGGTCTGGGTTGTCACCTTTGAGATGGAATACTGGCAGGAAAGACAAATTAGAGCAGTTCTTTCCTCCCCCCTTCCCTGAGTGATTTGTCATTTGAACCCTTGGAGGGAAACTGATGAGCAACTATGCTTTGTGCTGACTTCTCTTTGACACCGTTTGTTGCCTGTTTTCTTTTAATATCTGAAATGTTAGAAAGAGATCATTATTTTTCCTATTTAGCTTGACCTCTTCCTCCCTTGAAGAGTTTCTCTTATTGTACTGGCTCTGTCCTTCTCACACAGTGTTATGTTGAAATAAAGTTCAAGAGAAAACTTGAATTCCTAGAAAAAAAGCTTGGTATTTGAAATGAGACATGTTGCAGAACAGACAGTCTGAATCTCTGTAACATGTCCTGTCCCCCTCTGGAGGTGCTGTAACAGATGTCAGTCATTCACTATCTCATCTTAGGTAGTTCTGAAATAGCAGTGTTAGGACAAACAGTTCCGTGAGATGTAAACTTTCCTGTGGATCACTTCTCCTACCCTTTGTGCAGCTGTTTACCCAGCTGCAGTTTCTTATAAGCAGAGAGGGTGTCTGTGGTTAATAATCTTGATTGCCCAGCAAATTGCCGAATGCCCAAGGAAGCAGGAGGATAATATGCAGCTGCAGGGTGTGTGGGTTTTTCATTCTGGTTTACAGTGAATGTTTAAGAGCCTCAGGATCTTGACACCATTTGTTGCAGCACTGGATGTGTATGAGCTGCATTCTGCACTGGGAGGCCACCCTTGGCATTCTGGAATAGCTGTGGAAGTTGAAGCTGATGTTCGCTTCCAGTACTTTCGACCATGAGAGTGGCAAAGACCTATCATCCAGCCAGAGGCAGATCCAGACACTATGTGAAGCAAGCAGGATGGCATGAATGTGTCTTTGTTGAGGGAGTGAAGGCACGTACTTCAGTTATAGACTATTTTCTTCCCCAAATTTTCCCTCCCCCTTACCCCTCCATAATTGTTACCTGCTGGCTAAAGGGCATGGGCCTATGTATATGCTCAGTACAGATGACTGTAACTTTGGAGCCCTTTGTCCTTTATTGAGCTGCAAATCTGCTCAGCATCATGTGACACAGCAAGCACAGGGAATTTTAGCTGTTGTTTTTACTGTTTAAAAAATGTGAAAATATTTTAAGGGAAAAATACTCAGAAGTTGGAACTTCATAAAATTATAGCAGAGTTATTTACATGAGTCAACTTAAAACCTGCAGCAGGATCTGTCAGAGATCTGACCTGGTCATCTGTCTAAACAGGATGTTTACTCACAAACCCCGATGTGGTGATTGTGCTGTTCCATTTTCCATATAGCAAATTAAATGGAAGTTGCTTTTGATGATGATTTTTACTGTGGTGCAAAAAATAGGTGGCCTTTGAACTACTCCATTATTACTTTTCTCTAATTAAGAATTGGTAATTCAAACTGTGGTATGTGGGCCATGCACACTAAGTGTCCAGCTGCAAGATTGCACATGACTAAAAGATTGGCTTGTCTGTGCAAGTTTTTGTGAGCAGGGGACTCTCTTGGGTGACTGGCAGAGGTAAAATCCTAATTCATGCAAGAAAACTTGGAAGAATAGTGGTATCCCTCTGCTTTTGGATCTCAAACTCCAATTTGGAGGCTCCAGCTAGATAATTGCCTTTCTATTTTCTGATGACTCTTTGAACAGCATGTTTAAGTAGAAATAGATTTTCTTCCCAGTCTTGAAGATACTGATCTAAGGAAAAATCTTGCACAAAAGGATCAAAAAGAAGTTGGAAAAGTTAAAGCGTCTAATACTGTAATTAGGGCTGAGGAAGTATAAAAACTTAAAATTAGTTTAGCACATTACTTGACATAGGAAGTAATTTATGTAAGTCTAGGGAAATGGTAGCTGGATTCAGTTAGTCTAATTTAAAGACTATTTCTAAGTATTTTTGAATGTGTACAGAGGATTATAAGATGACCATTATTCTGATGGGAGAGCTCTTCATATTTAAATTTAAATCCACAAAAGAGTACCCTATTAAAATGTAAACATGCTGTGATAACAAGCACCTAATTATGCAGACAGGTTATTCCAGCTCCTCTGATGAACAGCTGTGTGAACATATTTCAGATAATGTTTTTTCTTACTCCCTAAAAACTGCCAGCAGGCCTTCTGAGAGGTCAAGAGGTGCCTGACCCACAGGTGGGAGCTGCCTGTAAGGTTTGCTGGTGCTGAGTGCAGATCTGAGAGCAGACGGGCTCTTGCAGGTTTCCACTGGGTGCCGGATGGCACTCAAAAGCACAGAGTGAAGATGAAAAAACAGTCCCCCCCATACAGTCTGCTGCTGCTAATCCAAGTTAAAACTACTTAACAGCATCTTTGACAAACCCTCCTCTTCACATCTTGACAGCTTTCTCCTTTTGCCAAGGGAAAGATCATGCAGGTTTACTGGGGTGCTGCCAAATGACAGCTTGACTTCACACCTGAGAAGCAAATGAATGAAGAGAGAAGGAAAGCCTCAGCCTGCCTCCAGCCTGGCACAAATGCAGAGTCCTGGGAGCGTGGGCTTGAGCAACACATGAAGCTGCAGCAGATGCGACATGAGCACAGTCCAAGCTGAAGCTACTGTGGAGGAGGGAGTGTGGGCCCCATTACCAAAGTGTGAAGGTGTTATTCATCAGCTGCAGGCCCTAGGGTGAGGTGGAGGCCTGGCCATGGCTGATTCTTGGAGGTTTGGGACAAAGCTTAGAGCTCCACACAGTAGAGCAGAACTTCATGAGTTGATTTGGTTGGCTTTTCTTCCTGGAGCTCTTGCAGCAAAGATCAACTCTCTGAAAAACCACATTAACAATCAGCATGGGAGTTGACAACCACAATTTATTCTTTAACTACAGCAAAATCAGGATTTTGGATGTATAACCCATGGTTTATAAACTTTAGGGGTAGAGGGCACCATGGACAAGGCTGCATGACACTCACTTCTTCAGTCCTTACTTTAGGGCAGGGAGTGCCAGTATCCATTGTAGAGAGCTGTGATCGACCTGACCCTATCACAGCCCCATGATGGAGCATAGGTGCTGGGTGTCAGGGCACAGTTGCTCTTGAGCAGTCACCCCTTTTCTCCCCACATACATTGTGGTAGGGGAGTCTTTAGGAGAGTGTTTTATGAGATTAAAACTACTGCAGCTGTAAAATAGGAATTATAACTGCCTCTAGAAAAATTAAGCACACAATCAAGTAGTTAAAAGTTGTGAATTTTAGCCCATGTTTAAAAAAATAAGAGAAAAATGCTTTGTACACAAGGGTTTTTAAAGTATAACGAACACTGTGCCTGACTCATCTTTCACACTGGAGAACTAAGAGGAAACTGTCTTCAGGCAGACATCTTTCAGGGCAGGGAAATCAATTTCTTTTAAGGGGAGAAACTTAGGAGGACTGGCCCAAAGACTACATGTGTGTTGCCTGACCCCACCAGGTGCTTGCAATCTGTTTGCAACTCTAGAAGTCACCAGGAGGCCAGGCATATCTAGCTGGATGCCTTTACAACAGCTTTCAAGGCATGAGAACAATTGTTCTTACAGTACCAGACTGGTGTACAAGGACTGCAGCACTGGATCTTCTTTAGCTGGTGACTACCGCAGGAGGCTAAGAAACTCTCAGGCAGCCTTATCAGAGTATGTATGAGATGTCAAGTAACCAAGGGCTGCACTAGAGGCAGCAGGAGCTCTGTTAAGCCTCATGGGAACATAAGGCGAGTAATCACAGCTGCAATTTATTTCAGAGGCAAATGAGATCTCCCAGAGAAAGCTGGGACAATTCTGCTGAGAAGGCTGAACACAGTTTGATTTTTTTTTTTTTTGGGTGTGTGGAAGAAAGGCTACTTTTAGGTTCCAGTGAAGGAATTCAGTGGGAAAGCCTTCCATGTCTAAGTGTACGCATTTTCATCACAACTGGTAAGATACTGAGTGACTTGCCTGGGACATAAAGGAAATCGGTGTTAAAGCCAGGAACTGACCTAACAATCCTCCTAACTCATGACTTTAGTGCCGTTTTTCCAGCCACGAGGCTGTCCTTCCTCTGTTTCTGCTGACCCTTCATTATATGCTTTTCTCTGTAAAGCTGACTCCTTGGCAGCTGAGAACTCACCCTTCCTCTCCCCCCCTGTACAAAAGCAGCTTTTCAGGCAGAATCCACACAAAAGAAACAGTTTGTTCTTCCTCCGCTTTTGGAAGCGGATTGGAAGAGCTGAGCAGCAACATTAAAACAGGAAGGCCTGACCCTCACTCACATTTTATTAAAAGACAAAGCCTCCAGGGGTATCAGTAGATGCAGCACTAGACCTATGCTCTGGAAGAGTGCTGCGAGCAAGCTGCCACTGACTAAATTAATAATCAACGATTAAAAAAAAAAAAACAAGCCCAGTTTCCACCTCTTGAAAACACATTATTTGGTGTCAGCCCTTCGGACTAACGCTGCGGCGGCTGGTGCCAGCGGACGCCCGCAGGGCAACAGTTCCGTCCAACACTCGCTGCCGCCTCCGGGTCGACACTGCGGCGGTGGCGGCTGGGCCCAGGCCTGCAAATCGGCCGTTAAAAATAAACTACAACATAAGAACGCAGGAACAGCTGGTTCCAGCAGCTTTTCTTAGGCGCTGCCCCCCCTCTCAGCGAAAGAAGCGGGAGGCCCGCGAGCAGTGGCAACACCTCCTGCCCAGCGCTCCCCCACTCCTTCCGGATATCACCCGCTGCGCTCTTGTCAGGCCGGAAGTGGGCGTGGAGGGCTGTGGGGGGCGGGCGCATGCGCAGGAGGTGTCGCCCGTCCGCGCCCCGCCCCCGCCGCGGTGGGGGTCTGGCGCGCTCCCTGCCCGCGGCGCGAGGCCGGGCCCGGGCGGCGGGTAGCGCCGTGGGGTGGGGGGGTGCGGCGTGAGCGCGCGCGCGGAGGGGACAGGGGGCGGAGGGGGGCGAAGAGAACGGACGGACGGACGGACGGACTGACTGACTGACTGACTGACTGACTGACTGACTGACTGACTGACTGAGAGGATGTGAAGATGGCGGAGCTGCAGATGCTGCTGGAGGAGGAGATCCCGGGGGGGCGCCGGGCCCTGTTCGACAGCTACACGAACCTGGAGCGCGTGGCCGAGTACTGCGAGACCAACTACATCCAGGTGCGGCGGGCGGGGCGGGGCGCGCGCAGCCTAACGGTCGCCGTCCTAGCCTAACGGTCACTGTCCCCGCCTAACGGTCGCTGGCCCCGCGGTGGCCCCGGTGGCGGGGAGTGGGTATGGGGCAGCTCTGCCTGAGCAAGGTCGTGTTCGGTGTGGGGCCGTCTCCGCTGTCCGGCCCCGGGGTTGGCGGACGGCCTCGGCCCGCCGTGGGGCGGGCAGGTGAGGGGAGCGGGGTTGTGCCGTCCCCGTCCGCTTGGTGATGGGAGGGTGACAGACGGGTGGCACCGGCTGCTGCAGCCTATCGGGGAGGAAAGCTGGTTCACCTCCAGCATGAACTACCCCGGCGTGACAAGGCGTTTAAATATGTAATTGATTTCTAAATTAAATTCCTTCCACTCTGTGAGTGTGCTGAATATTTATTTCGGATTGTCTCTCTGTCACTCCTTTTCGTTTTCATCCCACCTTCCACTCTCCTTTGCTGACAGCACACAGGTACCCGACTTCTGTAAATACAGTATTTGTGCTTGTTAATTTGAAGCACAGTGACATGTGTGTTAATTGGGATATGCCTGTCGGTTTGTATTTCCCTTCCCGAGTAAGGCTGCGGTATTCAATAGGAAGGGCAGCTACCAAGTGGTAGGTGCAGAATGAAAGCATGATGTAGTAGAGATTATACAGAATTAGGGAGAAAGAGATCGACCACAACTTGCTACCTCAGCATCACAACTGATTTTTGTGGTGACCACACTGCAGCCAGGTTGGTGTTTGCAATTTGTTGGGTTTGTTTTGTTTTGTTTTGTTTTGTTTTGTTTTGTTTTGCTAGGAAGAGATGCAAAATACTGTCAATTTACTTTGATAGTGATTTTAGGGCCAAATGAGAGAGTCTGGCCCCTCCCCCCCCAGTAAACGAAAAAGACCCCCTTAGAAGATTCTTAACTGTGTAGGAAGGAGAGGGACGTGGGTTTGCGGTGTCAATGCTGAAAGAAGTAGCAAGGGTCACAGTTTTATTTCTGCTTTCAGTCTCTGAAGGAGGAGAGTGCTTGTATGTTTCCAGAGGGCAAATAGGGATGACAGAGAATACTTAAAATACCCCTGTAAAAAAATTCTGTTTCTTTTGAAATGTTGAATGACCAGCTGTCCTTAAGAGAGCTCTGCTATTTTGAGTTATTCAGAAAACATGTAATTACAGTGAAATTATATAGATTTATTATATAATAACTTTCTCCTATGTTCAATTAATGTGCTTTATGTTCTTTAAGAGAAATACATTGAAATATTTTTTTAAGTCATAAGCAGACACATGCATTTAAATGTATGCTTTTTTGAATACTGTGAAACTGATTTTTCTGGAATAGGGGAGAGGAATCAGGGAAGGCTGAACAGGATAGGAAGCAATGGATGTAGTTTGAGGTGTTTTTCTTCTTTCTCTGACCTCTTTTTGTGATCTTTGTATAAAACAAAGTTTATTAAATCTGTATTAAACAGCTTTACTTTTGTTGGTTTAATAAAAACTACAGAGGAGGACTCTACACTGTTTTATACAAATAGAGAATAAAAAGATGGTTATTGCCCCAGAGAGTGTACAGTCGGTAAGGACAGTCTTGAGATAATAGATGAATACAGACAGATGGTGAGTGAAAGAAAAGAATGAGGCACTCTTGGTCAGCCTGACAGATCCTGGCCACCACACAGCAATACCCCGAGTGTTTGGCAATTTATCCAAGCATCGTGACAACAGAGAGCATTAAGGGGGAGGTGAGAATGAAAGAGTGAGAATGAAAGAATGAGATTGTGTTGTGAGCGTTGACTGTGAGGTGCAGTATGGGTCACAGCAGGAATGTGTTTAAATTTTTGTGAGTGG
>JANIJG010014335.1:0-22375 GCA_024611175.1 Megaceryle torquata
TTTTTGAGAGTGGAAGAAAGTTTAAAAAGAATCATGCTGTTTGGCTGAGGTTTGGGGGGATAGGTTTTTCATCAACCCTCCCATATTCCCCCCCCCCCCCCCCAAATTATGTAATTTTATTGTAAGGTTAGTGCTTGTTTTTAATTTTTTGACTACTAAAATTAGTTATGCAAACCACAATGCAAACCAGCTACCCTCTGGTGCATTATAGTTCCTTAAATGTTTTGACAAATAGCTTGCAATTTTGGGATGCTTTTGTTTCAACAACATGTCATGTAAATTAAGTTTCTAAAATCAGAAGCACCATCACAGAGTTAAGATTTCTCACTGTGTATTTGTCTTTTGAAAGAGACTTTGAAATTTTGTATCTTTTCCAATGCTTTTCTGGTCATCATTTTTGTTTAAAGCACTTTTGGATCTGTTAGTTCACGTATAGAAATATTTACATGATGCTTCTTTCAAAGACAGTCCTTTTGCAGCTGATTTCCCTTGTTTCTCTACTAACGGAAAATTTTAATTTGGACAAAAGTTTTAAGCCTTATCAGCTGATAGTTGTGAGAAGGCAGGCTGGGTGATGATTTTTGTGAACTATCATTTCTTGGGGGGGTGGGAAGCTGTGAATGCTTCTAGATGTAATTGTTGGGTAAAGAGCACAAAGTTACTGAGCATTTGCAGGACACAGTAAATCCTTGGATGTAACGTGTATATGTTTGTATATCCACTACATGCCAAACTTACCATGTAGGCACAGAAGGCCTGCGTGACAGGAGAGGGATCCTGGTATGAAGGGATCCTGGTATGTGGCCTGCTGTGAACGTGAGGAGGCAAAACTTGTCACACTTTTTTCTTAGATCATAAATTTTAAGCAAACCTGAAAAGAATTGTTCCGTGTTGTCTGAAAAATCATCATGTTTTCAGCAATGGAGTATAGGATTTTTAATGGCTAATCTTCAGTCAGTTAGCATTTTGCAGGTAAAATACTAAACTTTCATTTTTGGATGTTTTATACTTAAGATGTAGTCTACCTGTTGTGCTTTGGTTTGGTCGCTCTGATTTATTGTGTTTTGTTGTGTGATTTGTTGGTTTGTTTTTACCTGCTCTTCAGTACAACTGATTTAACACTCTTAGGCATCTGAAGAACAGATTTTAGGCTATGTCTAAAGCCTTCTTGCTTGATGTTGAGATCTAATGTTATTTTAATCTTAAATTATTTTTTCTTTTCAACCTCTGAGGAACAATAGTAATTCTATGCTTTTCTGAGAGAACCTTTCAGATTCTCAAACTAAAAATTCTTTAACGATCATCTGGTGTTCTAAGGCATTTTTTGGTTTTGTTTTCTTCTCCCTTCCTATTATTCCTTCTACTATTCATAGACTTGTAGAACAGCTGAGGTTGGAAGGTGCCTTGAAAGATCATCTGGTCCAACCTCTTATGGGAAAGGGAACCTAGATGAGATTACCTAGCACCCTATCCAATTGCATCTTCAAAACCTCTAGTGGTGGGGACTCCACTGTGTCCCTGTGGAGGTGGTTCTAGTGACTGATTGTTCTCACTTTAAATGGGTGGGGATAAAAAAAAAGACTTCTACTGAGATGAAACTTCTTCCAGTGCATCTCGTATCCATTGCTTCATCTTGTCCGTGTGTCTTCATACTCTTGGCAGCTACCCTTTATGTACTGAAAAACTGTAGTGGGGTTCCCTCCAGCCATTTTTTTCTCCAGAAAGAAAACACCTAACTACTTCAGGCTTTCCTTACAGGGCAGCTTCTCCAGCCCTTTGATCATCCCGGTGACGTTCCTTTGGACTCTCTCTTGTCTATCCACGTGTCTCTTGAATTCTGAAGACCAGAACTGGACACAGTATTCCAGGTGCAGCCTGACAAGCACCGAGCAGTGGGTTGATCCCGTATCTCTCTGGTAGTGATGCCCCTGTGGATGCAGCTCAAGGATCCGGTTTGCTGTTGCCGCCACGGTGTGCTGCTGAATCCTGTTCAATTGTCCACACCAGGACCCTTTCAGGTCCCCAGTCACACAGATCACAGCCTCTACTGGGCATTCTGCTTATCTCATCCAGGTGCAGGACTTTGCACTTGTCTTTGTTAAACTTCATCCAGGTCTTGCCGGCCCCCTCCTTGATTTAGCTTCATTTTTACCTGATGATCCTAAGAAGGTGGGAAAGCAGATTTTGCAGAGGCTGTCTCAGTGGGTGAGATGGGAGAGAAAAATCCCTGGGGTGCTGTCAGTTTGCACTTCCCACATGAAGTGAGAGCGAAGCACTGTGTGGTGTCTGTGCTCAAGTAACACATGTAGAACAGTTTGCGTTAGTGCTGCCTTGGTTCATTCAGTAACTCTTGCAGAAACACTGAGCTGGGTGAAAAGATGGCCAAACGTGAGAACAGTGGAAATACAAATTTACTAAGCAAGGTGGGTATAACATTCTAGAGAGGCATCCACGTCCTCCTAGAGTAACTGAGACTGTCACAAAAGCAACTCCAGAATATTGTATGGCTGCGTAGACTTGCCTCACTTAGAAATAGTTCCAGTTTGTGTCAAGTTGTGGAACAACTTTATCTGTAAACTTTAACGTAAAATATTATTGGTCTTTCAGCAAACACCTTTATCTCCTTCAAGTTGTGATTATCTTTTTAAACAAAGAAAAAATTAAGTGTAAATGAGGCTTTTTTTAAACCATGTTGATGAGCTATTTTATTACTATTGTGTACACAAAAGGTATGAGTTTATAACAAAACTCTCCGTGGGTTTTTTGCAGGCTGATTTAAATTTGTTTCTTTTCCTGTTGTCCTTTATCTTTTAGAATACTAACTCCAAGGTTGCTTTAATAGACTAATCATTTTATTCTTAAACTGTTCTTGTTTTCAGCAACCCTAATGTCTGGGGAAGGGGGAGGTAGTATTACATGCTGGAATAGTGTTAGACTATTGCTTCAGAACTCCTCTCTCTGTTTTATTCTGCTTAAAGCATTTGAAGATTCCAAATATAACTGGTATGTGTCCATAGATCTTCTCTTAGCCTAGGAAAAAAACCTTCTGACTTACCAACTCTCACCTTGTACTTTTTTCATCAGCAATTGATAGCTCTCCTGAAACTTCACAGTAGGACAGCATTTCCATAGTTATTTCAATTCACAGATTGAAATGTATAGCAATTCTTTTACTTTCTTGGCTGCACCAATGGCATCTTAATATGATAATACAAAGAAATCCCAGCTTCGCCAGGTCCCAGGGTTAGTGTAAACCAGTTCTGCTTCCTTATTTTTTTTTCCTGTTCACTGCAGAAAAAAATCTATGCAGTGTTGCAAAAATACAAGCATAAATCCAAGGAAATTTGATCCTCAAAAGTGTTTGGCTTGGTTTTTCTGGAGAGCTATAGCATGTTAAGAAAAAAAAAAAGGAATCTTCCCTTGGTAAATGGGCATTTCAGACATAATTGCTTCTGCAGAAGATGTTTTCTTTTCCATTAGAAGTACTTGTATGACTTGCATATGCCACTTGCTTGCCTCTGTATCAAACTGTGGCAGTTACAGCATTGCCTGTATGAACAGTTTTGCCTGAAGTATTTGTGTGGAAGATCTCTTTGTTTCTGCTCCACAGCCATTTTACCTACATCGCATGGGGGCAGGGAAGAGAATGCAGAGTGGAATAAGCTTTCTGGAGTTTGAATCCAGGTCACTTGGCTGGCTTCCAGGAACTAGGCAATAATAGGCACACTGGCTGCTTTCCCTTTTTCATTCTTTCTTTTCCAATGATCTGAAACCCGAGGAGAGAAAACTAACAAGTGGAATTACTCTGAATAAAATTAAAATGTTTCTAGGAATGTACTCACTCTTTCCATTCTATCTGGTCTCTCAAGCAGCTACAGTATAGTTCTTTGTGTCGCTACTGCTACTTGCTTTATTTTTTTTGTGTACCGTCTTTTCTTTGGTAGAAGGAAACCAAAAGTGTTATGGACTTTGACTCTTATAACATTAAAGTTCTTGTTTTGTGCATAAAGAGAAATGTTTGTACTACAGCAAGACAGAAACCTAGATTAGACGTTTCCTTCTGCTAAGCTAAAACACGATAGCAATGTGATATGGACCCCATAAAAATGTTCTAATTATCAATGTGCTATGTCTTACAGAAGATGCAGACTACAGTGCCTTTGGTACGGATACTATGACAAGGAAGAAGAATGTCTTATCAAATGTGTTACGTCCGGATAATCACAAGAAGAAACCGCACATTGTCATTAGCATGCCCCAAGACTTCAGACCAGTGTCTTCTATTATAGATGTAGATATTCTTCCAGAAACCCATCGTAGGGTACGACTTTACAAATACGGAACTGACAAACCCCTTGGATTCTACATACGAGATGGGTCTAGTGTCAGAGTCACACCACATGGATTAGAGAAAGTTCCAGGGATTTTCATATCTAGGCTTGTCCCTGGAGGCCTGGCTCAAAGCACAGGCTTACTGGCTGTCAATGATGAAGTACTGGAGGTGAATGGAATAGAAGTTTCAGGAAAAAGCCTTGATCAGGTTACAGACATGATGATTGCAAACAGCCGTAACCTGATCATTACAGTAAGACCAGCAAACCAGAGAAATAATGTTGTGAGGAACAGTCGGACTTCTGGCAGCTCTGGTCAGTCTACTGAATCCAGCCTTCCAAGTAGCACGCCAAATATTTTAGCAAATTTCTTGCAAGAAGAGGAGAGCGATGAAGACATCATTATTGAAGATAGTGGTGAGCCACAGCAGATTCCAAAAGCCGAGCCTACCAGTGAAAGCCTAGAATCGTTGACACAAATTGAACTCCTTCATGAGGCAACACAAAATGGATTCCTTCCTTCTGATGAGATGAACTTGAATCATTCAGCAGGCAGCATTAGCATGGAATATGAAGTACAAGATCCAGAGCATAAGTCATTAGAAGAAGATGGAACTATAATAACGCTATGAATTTACTTTGGTGTACTTTGTATTATGTAAGGATGCCATACATGTTTTAATTTGACTCAATATACATAAAGCATTTTATACCTCTCCGTCTACCAAGCACTGCAGTTAGATTAAAAGGAGGGAAAAAAGTAAGTACAAGAATTTCAAAATTCTGTAAATTGACTAACTTCATTTAATTCTGCACTTCAATTGTAAATACTTCACAAAGATGGAAAGTAATTGATAAATGATTGAAATTGGATGAGGAAAATTTAAATTGAAAATGAAGGATAGCTAAGTGATGGCTGTGAGCTTTTTTTTTAAAGGTACTTGATTTTTTTAAAGATTTTTTAAATGCAGAATACTACTCATTCTATAGAAGTAAAATTCCTTTTTTTTTTTTTTTTTCATTATCTAATGTACTGTGGTCTCATGTTCATCTGAAGTGCTGCTTCAGCCACTTCATTCCTGTTCTGGACAGCTGTTTAGCTGGTAGAGCTATTGTGTGGTTCTGTGTATGAGGAAACAGAAAAATAAGCAGGTGGTGGAGTGGGAAGAGATGTTCCTGGTTGGTCTAGTTCCCTGCCAGATACAGTGAGCAACTGGTCTGTAACTTGACAAGAGTCAGGATTTGAAGGTGAGAGCTTCTGAAGTTGACTGTTTGTAAGTGAATATGCAACCACAGGCTTGTTAGTCATGCACCTTTACTGTTTTTAATGGCCAGCTAAGCTTACTTTTAATTACTATGTTTCTGAAATTCAAATGTGAAAGTCTTAACACTTATGCATCAAAGACCTGTTCTCATTTTAGTTTGCAATATTTAAAGATACCATTTGATTTAGTTGCTAATCCCAGTGAATTTCAGAGAAATCAAATGTAAATTTAATGGTATGGAAATAAAATCTGTGTTAAAATCAATTATAGTAGAAGCTGTAAATGTTTCTACTACGAAAGGTTCATTGCAGTGAGTCTGAACTGTGTAAAAAGGGACTCTCTTCAAACCTGAACAGGTTAGAATAGTTTAAATTAAATCCCTGGATTTAAAAATAAAAAAGTAAATCAGAATGAGGCTCTAATAACTTGCTTGAGCCATGTAATATTAAATTGCTCATTACAGTGAACTAAACTGAAATGCTGATCTTTGTGTACCACTGGCTGGGTGTTTTGAGTATTATAAAGTCACTGTATGTCAGACAAAATACTGATGACCAGTCCTGATATGCACGTGCATGAGTATGTGTGGAATCGGCTGTGAACTTCCTAGGAGAATTGCAAGGAGAGGCATTCTTTCTCCCTTTTCCTCTTTCAGTATCTCCTGCTTTACCACTTTGGCACTCAGTTCCCAGTCTGACCCTTCTTTGGGAACACAAGCTGTGGCAAGAAAATGAGATGGGGACTAGTAAGACTGGGGAGAAGTTTCTCACCAGGAATCCAGTAGTTTATGTAAACCTCTAAGAAAAGCAGCAGGATGCTACCAGTTCTGTACTGTGGTACTGTGCTTACCAGAGCCAGTAGTGTAGGTTCTTGGATACATGTTCCACAATGAGTGGGAAAGGAGACTAACCCCTTTCTCCTCCCCCCGGTCTATCTTAAGGAAACATCTACCTCTGGTAACTACTAACAAGAGACTAACTGTAAGTTTAATGTTAAGGCATCTGTAAAAGTCTTTATAGGATATCAGAGGCTAAAACTGTATTGAAGACTTTAATAATGTAAACAAAATTGCTTCAGAAATTACTGGTTTAATTTTGCTAAATGCAGGTTTTAAATTCATATCTCGTGAGCAGTAGTATTTTCAAGGCTTCAGTGCCATTGGAGTCCAAGCCTCCTAGATGTCAGGACAGGTATTCACACCCATTTTGATTTATGGAGCATAACGGACAACGGTACTCTGCAAATACAGGTTAGAGTTCTGCTTTGTTGGATTTATTTATGATTTCTTCATTGTGCGTATGGAGACGCCCTGGAATCTTTTCCAACATGAACAGGAATTTTGAAGTGTTTTATAATAATTATTAGCAAAATAAGCAAATGAAGTAACTGCATCCACTTAGTGTGAAATGAGGAAAGTAAACGTTCATTCTATGACGTGGATTTAAATATACATTTTTCTGTCAGTGCTGCTCTGCTTCCTTTATTTAAGGAAGATTGTTTACTTTAAACTCTTTTTTTTTTTTCTTTATCAAAAGACTTTCCTTCCTGTATGAAATCATCAGTGGAAGGTGACTTTCATTTATTATGCTAGTTTGCACTTCTGTGCCTTTTGTTTACTTGAATGTATTGTGAATAATGGAAGGAATAAAGGCACTTGGATGAGAAATGAGGTCCACAGATACAGAAAATGAACTGGTAGTGCACTTCATAGAGGTGTAACGTTTTCATTCAGTGGAAATACATTATGGGTCTGACGTGGTATATTGGTATTCTGCAGCTTGGATAATAGCTGTGAGCTATTAACTTACAGAGGAGGGTTGAGTCAGAGAACTCGAGTTGCGAGGTAACTTCCTGCTTAGGTACAAACACCCAAGGTTAGTGTGCTGCCAAACTCCATGTGTTACCTAATCTGTGCGTGTAACAGATGCATGAATATTTTGAATATATATGCCAGTATTAAGGACTTGTAGAAATTTAACTAGGGTCCTACTCTAAATTGCATGAGAATTCATCTCTTAGGACCTTTCCTGCAAACTGATTAATCTAAATGTGAGATGATAACGTTTTGACACATCATGTTCTGTTTTACAGAAACTTGGTAACGTAGTAAGACTAAGTATTTGGGACTTGATAAAAACACTAAAGAGTAAACCTAAAAATAGGGGGTTTAATGTGTGTATTTACAGTCACAATGACAGACTGCACAGCATGTAATTGCTTAATGCTGCAGTTACCATAAAGTTCTTCCATATCTTACTAATGCATACACTGTTAATTACAAAATATTTTTAAATTGTTCGTTCAGAATGATCAATGGTTGATTATGAGTGGCTACACTTAATTTTATATATAAATGATACTGGGGTTCAGTATAAGGTTTTTTAAAATATGCTGATATTGTTAGCCTTTCATTTACTACCTCCTAAATTTTTAACATCTTTACAGTTTTCTCCCTGGAAGAAAATACTTAAAGGCTTGACTGTTTTATATAGATTTTATCTTTAGCTAAAAAAAAGAAAATTAAAAAAAAAATCCAAAAGTGATAGTGAAGATGCTACGCATGATTGACAATATTATGCTGCTATTAATGTAATCTTTGTGTATTAAGTATCCTGTCTATGTAAATTGTATTTTCAGTCCAGATTTTATAAATTAATTTATAAATATCAAAATTATTTCAAGATGGAATGGAAAACTACAATTCTTTTGACTAGTGTTATATGTTGTGTACATGCACAGTGGGGGGACAAGTCATTCCTTACTTGCAACTGGGAGATTTAAGTGCACCTTAATGGGAAAAAGAACAAATTCTTAACAGAATTAAGATGCATTTGAAGTTTGCTATGGTACTGGATAAGTCAAGCCTAACTGTGAATCATGTTTTCTTTTTTCCACAGCTGAATTAAATTTAGGACAATGTTCTCACAAGCTGTCTTTAACATGTGTATTTTTGTGAATATTATGTATTTTCTAATTAAATTTTACTTGCAATGTGATTTTTACATGAATGAACTTGTTTAAAATGTCAAATATCAGTATTTTTCTTACAACTTTAATGTATAATGTACATTGGTATCTCACTGAATGAAGATTGATTTTACAAAATCAAGCTAGATGTAGTATATTAGTCTTATATTTTTACAGACTGGAATAATAAATGGATATAGAAATAAAATGTTTTTTCTCAATTACTTTGTCATATTAAAAATGAGGAAGAATGTGCCCTCTTATTCTCAAGTGTAAAAGTAGATAGCTGGCCAAAAGGAAAAAAAAAAAGCCTAAGCAGGCTCTGTTCTCATAGCAGTCCTAAATGTTTCCTTCCTCTGCTCCCTTCTCTGAGGTAAAATCTCTATGCAGGGCAAGTATGCAAGGGTTCAAAACATTTGTCCTTCAGTCCTGTTGACTAACCTGTGATGTGCTTATTCCGACAGCAGCTCTAAGTAATGAATCTTGCATTGTGTCACTTGCCTGAGCACCGCTCATAGCAGGGCCTGGGAGATGGTTCCTCATCCTCCATCACCCTTGTCAAGTGCTGCTGGTGATGTGGAGGTTTTCATGTTACTGTAAGTATCCGCTGTAATTGTCTGTATTAAAGTTTTAACTCGAACCCATTCCACTTGCAAATATTTTCTCCCCTATCTAATGCCCTGGCAGTCCTGGTAAACATTTACCAGTGACAAGACTGGAATTTTGTTTAGTGCTTTTGTGTAAGGCTTTTGTGACTGCTGGTCTTGGTGCCAGTTGTTGACTTCTGTACCTTCCTTCATATATGCGTGCCTAGCTTCCTTTGCATGGCAAACAATTCAGTGTAGGTAAGTGTGCGTGTGTGTGTGGGGGGGAATCTGTCTTAATTTTGCATATACAATGATGAATGCCAGGGAGACTTGTCTCGTGGGACCCCATCCTGGACTGTGATAGTTCTGTGAAAATATCAGCTCCATACTTGCTAGCATAAAAAAACCCAGACTGTTAGGATGGGAATAAAGGACAAAGCTGGTGACATATTACTGTATAAAGCTATGCCTCAGCAATGCTTTTAATATAGTCTGCCCTTCTAATTGCATATTTTCAAAAAGAGGTATCAATGGAAAAAAAAAAGTAATGCCATCTGCATTGTCAAGTGGTTTTAGTATAACAAAACTTAGTAGAGGACTGATCAGCCTCAAAAGACTTTTTTTAAAAAGTAATAAAACTGTGTGAACAGTTTTGTATGAGGAAATTAAATTTCAACAGATGGATTGAAAAATTCCACTTACCAGCTTTGAGCTATTTGATTAATAGTGACTTATCTCCCTAAAGAGTCATTGTTAAGGAGGTCAAAAATGTACTGCATCTAGAGGACACCATTTTATGTAAGGTATACTGCCACAAAATCAGTCTGGTGTTGACCTGAGCTCTCTGCAAATGCATCTCCTCCAGCATTCCTTGGCTTAGGACTCCCACTAAGTGGGGGGTACTCTCACTGGGGCAGGACGTGCTCTTTGCAGCGAGAACACAGACTATTTAGACAGACTATCAGTATCCATTAATGTTTCTGTGCCTTCCAGCAAACTTTCATGTATAACAGAATTTGTCCAAAGTAAAAGCCACTAAGGATCAAGGGGTGGGTTATTGCAGGAGCAAAGATTGATGAAGGTGTCCTCAGGAACTGCATATATTGATGAAGATAATGTAAGCTTAACAGGGCACTTTTGGTTGGATGAGAACAGAAAAAGTAGACTAACGCTACTAACGCTGACCCAGACTGAACCTGCAGTGGAGGCACAGTGCAGAAGCTAATCGAGGGCACTAAGGGAATGAGACTAAAATGCATACTCATGCACGTCAGCAACACTATCTCTACAAATCACTGTAATACCTACTGGTAGTTTTCCTAAACTAGGAAAGGAAATCTAAAGGAGGGCTCTAACTTGCCCTGCTGCTGCCTCCTTGAGGAAGGAATGCAACTGCTACATACCATGCAGTAACATCTGTCCTTCAATGACAGCGGTACTTAACGGTGAGGCTTTAATAAGGTGTTAGGACTTCAGTTATTTCATTAAATTGAAAATTCATATATGATTGCAGATGCAAAGACTTTCTGGGATTTTCATAAGTAATCAACTGAAAGTCCTCCTCTCTTTGGTATTCCAACAGGAGAAAGATTTAGAAAGATTTTTTACACTAGTCTTAAGTGTTAAATACCTCTTTGAAGTTGTGACACCTAGTTTCAGACTTGCCTGAATTACATCTGATGAATGTGTTCCTTGCAGTACAATTATCAATATTCAGATACTATTAATGGCATTTGGTAATGCTAGAGAGGAATTACCAGCTTCAAGGTAACTTCATAAATGGCTTCCAATACTAGTGCGAGGAAAAATGTGTTGGATGGTAACAATATTGTTCTTGGATGCTGTAGAAGTATGCAAGAAATGGTACAGCTGGTTCTTGGAGAGGTGAGATTGTAGCCAAGAATTAAGAATTCAGACTCCTTGTGCAGCTCTGATAGATCACTTGTGTACTTTCCCTCTCAAACAGGAGATAAATTTGTCTCTGAGGACTTAATGTAGTATGCACAATTTTAAAAGTGCTTTAGAAATGTGAAGCACAGAGAGATTTGAAGAAGTGCTGTGCTATTTAAAGTTTCTTACTACAGCAATTCAGAAGTGGTGTGAGTATCACTTTTTGACCTTTCAATTAACATACCTTTCTACTTCAACTACCATTTTATTATCTGATAGTATAAGGAAATACCTTTCATTTTAGCAGTGTGAAAGACGTGTCAGGCTCTGTGATGTTACATTTAAGAAAGAATGTGTGTATTTATTGCTTTTGCATTTGCTTTCCAGAGAACTCTTTTTTTTTTATTCTTTTTTTTTTTTTTTTTACCCCCCTCTGTGGTGCAGAGAGTTCTTCAGAAAGTTTTCTTCTGAGCCACCTGGTAAAATCTAGTTACTCATATGGTGGTTTTTTTGTAGTCACAGGTGCAATGCCAATGCTTGGGAACAAGGACCAGAGTTTGAGGGACAGATGAGAACAGCAGATGATGCAAGAGGAGCTAGAGAAGGTAGGGACATCATCCAGTGCAGGGATTCATACTTGTATTAAAAAAAAAAAATTAACAAAAAACCCCCAAACAAAACCCAAAGTTTGGGGGGAAGACACAAGAAAAAACAAACCAACCCCAACACTTAATAGGAGTGGTTACAACAGGCAAAGTTGATGTGTATCAATCTGACATGTCTGAATCAGTTCTGAAGATATTCACAGCTGCAAGACAAAATGGAGGTAAGAGCAAAGAGTAGGAAACAGAAAATGTGCTAATGAAGAAGGTAAATGTCCCAGCACACTGCAGACAGGAATACTTATTTTTGCAATAGCCAAAAGTTTATCTGTTAAGCTGTATAAACTGGTCAATTAAAGATGGTATTTCTACCTGCCAGCCTGGCCTCTCTCTGGAGACTCAGCTGACACGATAAACTCGAGGCACAAAAAGGGAATTCCTGTCGTGAGATGGTAAATTCCATTTGTGGACCCGGTTAAAAAAAAAAAAAGTGGGCTTCTCATCTTTCTGTTGGTGGATGCAAAGGATGTGAAATTCTTAAAATGCTGAGGAGAAGGTAGTGAATCTATAAACATAGATTTCCCTGACCTTCTGAATGCTACATAAGGTTTCATAAAATGCGTGGACTCAGAAGTTTTAAATTCTAATAGCTTAAATCCCCCAATAACCTTAGTCTGCCCTTCATACTCTTTCTGTCCTGTGCTGTAAAATGAGAACAATAGATATATTTTGCAAACTTATAAATAAATGAGCTAAAATCTAATGAAAAAAACTGTCAAAAGACTATGTGGTTGTTTAATAAACATTGAAATGCTGTTAAGTATCTTTCAAAAATACTTCAGGATCTTAGTAACTGGATCTGTGTAATGTAGAAAACCAGTTTGATTTCTTCAGTCCTCCTGCAAAGTTAGTATCTTGTAAAAATGAAGTCATTCAACATGTGGCTTTCCTACTATTTTGACTGCTTTATTTTAATAAACTGTTGGGATAATACTTCTGTCTTCACTATCCTAACCTTGCAGCTGAGATGCAGAGGTCATGAATCATTTGGTCATAGAAAGAGAAATACAATGCATGATCTGTTCTTTTCAGCACTGTTTTCTCGAGAGGTTTCCTCTATAGTAAATAATTCATACCAGTGCTAAAGTTCACACAGATGGCATAGGCTGTAGGAAATAATCTGGAGGAACCTAAATTAGTGGAAGTTAGTGTTAGAGCACTAAAATACTCTCCCTGGCTCCTTGTGTTTCTTCTAAACATTGCTCTTCACGCTCCTCTATGATAGATAACTCTAGTTTTAGAACAGTTAATCTGTGATGTACAGCAAGTTAGGAATATTTCATTCTCATTTGTTAAAACTTCCCAAATGCTTTCTAAATCTCACTGAAGTCTTACCTGGTGCAGAGTACAGAACCTTGGGGTCTGCAGTATAAATGGTACCTGAGAGGCTGAGCAGAGATTAAGTCTGTGTGGTGAACTGTGCAAATAAATACCTGTCAAAAAGGCTGCCCAGAGCTGCAGAACTTCAACTGAACTAAGACCTGAGGGGCCCAGGGTTGCCACGTCTTTCTCCTCTGGGCTGTGCTGCTCCGTGGAACACCAGATTTTGCAAAAATTTTGCAGTTTTTCAGATATAAGGTTTTTAGTCACCCCAAGTGTAGTGTAAAAGGATCTGGTGCCAGGGTCAGGATGCGT
Organism: Megaceryle torquata; assembly: GCA_024611175.1. Taxonomy (NCBI): domain Eukaryota; kingdom Metazoa; phylum Chordata; class Aves; order Coraciiformes; family Cerylidae; genus Megaceryle; species Megaceryle torquata. The sequence goes on from JANIJG010014335.1 coordinate 13,338, forward strand.
CTGTCCCTACTCTTGAGAAAAGATCTTGGGGAACTGCAACCTCTTCCCTCTTTCTTCTGTTGCTTCAAGTACCTCCTCAAGTCTATCCACCTTCATCTTCTCTGCAAACTACAGACTATAACTGTCATCTTTTTAAGAATGCTAAATTGAATGTAAATTTCTCACATTAATCAGCAATAATTTGGTCTTATCCAAAGCCAATAAAAGCTTTGGATGATGGCGCAGGCCTGTTGTGGCCTGCTCTGCAAGCACCCAAAAGTAGCTTTCTATAGTAGAAAACAGTTAATGTCTCCTCGTGATTAGGGGGAGCCCAGTGCTCCTTGTCCCTGACGTCAGGCTCCTCCAAGCAGCGCCTCTACCCCTGCGCCCTGGGGACCCTGGGTGGCAGCACCCCCGGGTCCGCCTCCTCGCGCGGCAGCCGTTGCCGCTCCCCCGCGCGCCGCTAGGTGACGCGCGCGGCCCGCGGCGGCGCGGCCTCGGGAAGTCCGCGGCGGCGGCTGGGCGGGCGCCGGGCCTGGGCGGGGAGGAGGAGCGGCAGCCGGGGGTGGAGCGCCGGCTGCCATGAGCTCAGCTGGGGACCAGAGGCGAGCTGCTGCCGAGGTGATGCTGCGGCCGGAGGAGCCCCCGGAGCCGGGGGCGGCGGGGGGGGGCGAGGAGAGCGGGGTTCGGCGTCTCGCCCGCTGCCTGACCTCGCCGCCCGGGGAAGAGGTAGGCGCGGAGAGGGGTTGGGGGGGGGGGGGGACGGGTAGGAGCTGCTCCAGCCCGGGGGCGGTCCGTCAGCTGGGGCGCTGGGGGCGGGCTCCGTTAGAGGGGACTGAAGGGGACGAGGCTGCAGGTGCTGTCAGCGGGTCCCATCGAACCCGCGCTAGCCACCGGGCAGGGGGCTGAGGGCTCCCCGGGCAGGGGGCTCCCCGCGAGCCGGACACGGGTTCCCTCCGCTCGCGCGCCCTCGCCTCCCGGTTGGAGGCTGCCGGGGGCCCGCTACCCCCGACCGGTGCATCAGCGAAGAGGCAAAGGCTCCCGCCCCTCTTCCCTTAGCCCGGCTGGGCGGGGTTGTGCGAGGAGCTCCCATTCTGCCCAGCTCCGGACTAGCCCTTGCTCGTGATGCTTGTCTTATTTTTGGAGAGAGCGGGGTGTTTGCGTTCCCTCCGGGTTAGGAGGGCCTAGCCCTCAGGTCTCCCCTGTCTGGGATGCAGCGCTGGATAAAGTTGAGCTACTGTTTACTGCTGAGCTCCTGAATTAATGAATAAGTGCTTCTGGGTGTGGGTTTGTTTTTTGGGGTTTTTTTATGACATGACTATGACTGTGGCTGCTATGCTGTTATTTAGGGTTGTGGGTGTTTTGTTTATTTGTCGTTTGATACTTTTTTTTTTTTTTAACGGAAACCCACTCTGCTGGTGAGCTGATGTGATAAAGTTTGAGGGTCTCAGGTGTGGTTAGTTAGCTGAGTCTAGCTGTTCAGCTCGATCAGGATGGTGATCTTGCACAGCACTGTCACCATCCCGCTAACGGATAGGGGACGCTTGAGATCCCTGAAAGCAATGAGAGAGGTTTTGAAATTGCACTCTGTAGGCTAAGATACTCCTCCACCCACCCCCAAAAAAAGAGGAAGGCTATGAAAACAGTAGTAGAGAGCACTTGGGAGTATCCTGCTTTCTGACCTGTAGGTAGCTCCCATCCCACGTGAGTCTGGTGGTGATGTAAAGTGAATTATATTCTGTTTTGACAGATTATTTAAGATCTCCTTGTTTAAAGATAAAAGACACTCCTAAATCAGTCTTTAAAACCGTTTTCCCCACATCTCCATCCTTTGTTTTGGCAGTAAAATCTTGACATGATTTATTTTTGTCTCCAAGAAAAATAACCCAAACAAACAAACAATGGGAAATCCTTGTTCAGTTCCACTATTCAGAGTATTTATTTTCCTATGCCTCTTGATGTCATCACTCCCATCAATTTCATCTCTCTGTGTGTGGCTATCTATGATTTGTAATAACTCAGGCCACTATACACATCCAAAGTTTAGGATCTTTGTTTTGTTTTTCTATTGAGCATCTTCAAGAAGATCATATAATGCTTAGTCCACGATATCCACGTAATTTTCATGTGGTTAAACTACTGACAGCTTTTGTCTTGCTTCTGGGTTAAGATCTACTTTATTAGTCATCTACACATCTATGGCAAGCCAGGAACAAGTATTGTGAATGCTATTAACAGTTACAAAAATGAATATTCAAGCTTGATAAGATGATACTGCAAAGTGAATTAGTTAACTGGGAGTAAGGTTCACTACGGTGTTAGGTGATGCAGTTGGATTCCATTGGTTTTATCAAGTGCCACTCATGCTGGTGTTAAATAAGGAATAAAGAAGATCTGACAATTAATAAAACAAGTTGCCTGTAGAGCCTTGTACATCAGACTACGTATCTTTGTGTCTGAGTGCCAAGCCTGGTAGTTCTTGCAGGGAATACAGAAACAACTTGTGTTCTTTGCTACTTGCAAGTCATTCTCTTTCTTTCAGGCATCTTCAGCTGAAATGAAACACCTGTTTTACTACCTGTTTCTCTTGATTCTTGCATGTGTTGGTAGCTTGCTCAAACAAGTAATATAACTTAGATATTTTCCTGCTTAGGATGCAATCACAGCTTCTGTGGCAGTGTCTTCTTAAGTGTCTCTTCTTGTGGGCCTTGCCTTTCTAGCTCAGCTCTCACATGTCACAGTGGCATGGAAATCAGAATGAGGGCTTTTTCCTCTTCACAAGAAGTTTTAGTTTTGCATTTTAAAATATTTTAATTGCTGATAACAATTTCCTCTAGCATATAGCTCCTAATTTTCATTATTATTTTTAATTTTGTGTAGCAGTTGTAGCAAATGAGACTATGATAATGATGAATGCAAACTATTTGTATGGTCCAGTAGAAGATTTTGCTAAGTGAAAGCTTTCAAGCATGTGCTGCACAACATAACATTACTCTGCCCCACTTGAATGTATCCTGTAAATAGCTGTGAAAGCCTGTAGTTTTATTATTGAAATACACTTGCCGTTCTTTTTGCTCCTCCTTACACACTGATTGTTTTCCCTTTGTAGGGTTGTTTTTTGCAGTATTCTGAACCTGGCATAGGAAGACATCATAGAATTGTCAGGGTTGGAAGGGACCTTAAAGATCATCTAGTTCCACCCCCCCCAAGAGACCCATCCAGCCTGGTCTTAAAAATCTTCAAGGATGGGGCTTCCACCACCTCTCTGGGCAACCCATTCCAGTGTCCCACCATCCTCATGGTGAAGAAATTCTGCCTAATGTCTAACCTGAATCAACCTATCTCTAGTTTTAATCCATTCCCTCTAGTCCTAGAACCTGTTCATTTTCAGCAATATTTAAATATTCCTGCAGAAGTCTCTAATATTAGTTATGAAGAGCTGTATGGTTTTCTGGTTTGGCTATTTTTAGTTTTCTCTGCCTACCTTTTCATCTTAAAGACATGCCAGGAGAGTACTTCAAATTCCAAGAAAGGCAGCTTAACTTTCTGAGTGAAAGCAAAAAGCTTTCTGGAAAACTTTGTAGAAGAGAGTTAGCACTGAATTTTCTTTTTTTTCATGTTCCTTAAAGAAGTGTGTTAAGTTAGAAAACTGTATTCCTATCTTATGGGCCTGAACAGTTGAAGATATGAAATAACCTGACCCAAATCTTTTTTTCAAGGAGTGAGCTTGGTATTAAAAATAAATAAATAAATAAATAAAGGTAATCATTGGGAAAAGCTGGTAAATTGTTGTTTGGAGTCAAAGTGAAAGAAACTGTGATGGGGGAGTTATAAAAGCTTATGTTATCTCATTCTTTGAGTATAGAGAGAGAAGATTGCTGTTGAGAAACAAAGACATTCAAAAGGCAGTGGTGAGCAAGGGATATTACTACGGGCACAGTACCTACTACATAAAGTCTGAAGGGAAAGCTAACCTCAATGCTAGAGTGAGGATTTTTTTCCCCTAAGTTACAAAATGAAGTCGTGGTTTTAATTTTTTGTTTTCTTCCTGTACGTAAACAGGAGAATCAACAGTGGATATATGGAACATTAAAATGCCATCTGGAAGTGGTGCAGTTGTGCCTTTGGCTAAGGTTTCATAAGTTAGCACTGCTATTGAAAGATACATTGGATCTTTTCCTCTGGTTACCTGTTTTCTTTGTCAGTGCTAGCTCTAACATGGCTGTGAAAGAACTGATCTGAGCTAAAATGATTCTGGACTCTCCAGTTCAAGGACAAGGAACTACTGGAGAACTACAGCTCAAGACCACTAAAATGCTTAAGAGCCTGTCCTGGAGCACCTACCATATGAGGAAGGACTGAGAGTTGGGTCTCTTTAGCTTGGAGAAGAGGAGGCTGAGGGGGGAATCTTATCTATGCTTATAAATATTTAAAGGATAGGTGTCAGGAAGATGGGGCCAGGCTATTCTCAGTCCTATCCAGTGATAGGACTGGGGGCTGTGGCCATAAACTGGAAAACAAGACGTTAAACCTCAACAAGAGGAAATACTACTTCACTATGAGGGTAACAGAGCACTGGAAAAGGCTGCCCAGAGAGGTGGTGGAATCTCCACCTCTGGGGACGTTCAAAAGCCACATGGACTTGTTCCTTTGTGATCTACTCTAGGCTATCCTGCTCTCGCAGGGCATTGGACTAGATGGTCTTTAAAGGTCCCTTCCAGCCCCTGCTATTCTGTTATTCTATGATATGGTCAAGAAATTAACAGGTATCACCCTCCTGATTCATTTCACTGTAAATGTCTGTCCTCTCATGTGCAAAGGGGCACAAGTGAGTGATGGAAAAGGGTAGACTGCTTTTATTGCCAATGCCAGCTTTTATAAAAGCGGTTGTGAAATCACAGTCTTAAGTAAGAAACACTTGTCACCCCATATTTTCATCATCACTTTGAAATGTGTTCAGTGGCTTTTATTTCATATCAGTGATAAAAACACAGTGGATTTTATAATCACCTAGAAGGAGCTTGTATGGTCTGTTTATTAAATACCCAATTACAGATGATGGTAAATATATTGTTGATAACGGGAATTTGCAACAGGCCCCTCCTAACTATTTCAGAAGGTGTCTTAAATACATTAAGCTCTTAGAATGTTTTCCTCTTTTGCAATTCTATGCAGCTGCTAAGTATTTGTGATTGAGTCCTTTTTAAACATAGTATTTTGGCTTTTTTATGCCTAGTGTGCTTTTATAGTAGAACGCCTTGAAGTAATAGTGTTAAGTGCTTTGTTTGCATCTATTTTCTATTGTTTCTTGCTATTGTTGTCTTCTATTAGTTTCAGCCTATGTGACACTGGTTAGAGTAAAGATCAAGGGCTGTGAATCTGTTTCAAATTATTTGTTCTCAGTGGTGTCAACAGACTTTGCTTCTGTCCTCTAACACATGCTGCTCCAGTGTTTCAGTCTTTATGAACATTCTGAATGCGAGATGCTCCTGGTAGATGTTTGCTCACTGGCACTGCTAACCCTTCTACCTACGTGGAGCATGTCTGCACCTGCACTCAGAGCAGGGCAGTACCCTGTATACCTAATGCAACTTCCTTAAATGGATGTTTCTTTAAGGATCATCTGCCAAATTGGTGGAATTTACACCTGCTTTATAGTTATGCTGTCAATGATTGCTACCATTAAACAGCTCTTCAAAGCTGTAAGTTTGGTACCAGTTCTGGACTATCTCTTTAAGCCACCTGTGCTAGTCCTGAACATGTGGCTACATTAGTGGCTCCAGGTCTGTGAAGCTGACTGTGCACAGACTTGCCAAGAAATGTCAGGAGTTTGATAGAACTGTTCTGTAGGCCATCTGATGCTTGCACCACCCACTGAGACTGCTCTGCTGTGAAGTACACTTAACAAAAAAGCTAGCAATTATATTCCTCTGTCTCATGAAGGCTTGATGCTTATAAGTTTTTGACAAATGTATTATAGTAACATGAAATCATTGAATATTCTTTCTTACTTGAAAAGAATGCATTTTTTTGTTGTTTAGCAGTGATCTTTCTGGAGCTAGCCTTTGTGCAGGGAAGAGGAGTACTTGCTCCTTACGAGGAGAAATTAGATGTGGAGATTCCTTTATTTAAGCATGCAAAGGAGCAACAGAAGGAAAACAGCTTTTCCACACAGAAATCTTTACTTCAGATAGACATGGAACAGACTGTTACAGGATGTAAACTTGTGTTAGCACCACAGAAATCCATGCATTGATTTACAGGGTCTGTGGATCCTTCCTGATAAACCTGTGGAGTATAATGTGTCTTGAGGTTTCTTCTATCTGGATATGTATACAAAAAAAAAGAGGTTCGGAAACTTTTGTAGGTAGGTTTTAAATCTTGTATAAATGAAATTACAAGGTGAGTATAATGTGATAGTTTATGCCACCATGAACACTTCACACAGAGTTTGAGACACAAGCATTTTAGGAAATAACAGGCTGACAGGTGTGGTCACCAGGCTGATGAAGTGCCAGCTGCTAACAACTTCACTGAGACAATACGCACCAGTCGTAGCTCAGTGCTGCTCTAACATAGTGGCAGAGCATTTAGGCCATGCTCATACCTGCATTCTCTTGAGGAAGTATTTATCCTCACCCCGTGTTATATCCTATATATGCATATACATGTTGGCCTTTGTGAAAATAGCTGCTGTTTCTTCCATGTTCTTAAGGTTTTTTTATTGTTCTTCCTTTCCTCTTTGTGACAGCATAATTTCTTCTTGCTAATTTCTGAATTGCTGTCCTGGAAGTGACAAGGAGTCAAGTCCTTCCCCAGCTTGTGTGATTGCAGACTCAGAATAACGCATTCACTTTACATGGTGGATTTGGTCTCCTGGTTTCATATGACAGCTCCCTAGATGACTTTTAGCAGTCTTTTCAGAACACCCTTTCTAGAGTCATATGTGCACTTCGTTGCCCCACAGATAACTTGGGTTTCTCTTCTGATCTTCCTCTCTGGTTCTCTGGCAAGAAGCTTTTGCCTTCCCTGTTGCTGCCATCTTAGTGAGGGTGCAGAAGCTACCTCCAGAAATATATCCATACATGAAATCATTCCCTCAAATCTCTTCTGTTGCAGAAGTCGGCTGCAAATAGGTCTCCAGAGGCATAACAACACCTCCTTTGAGCTGGAAAGTTGAGGAATTACATGATAGTGACCATCTTCTGTCCATGCAAAGCATAGCCTGGGGAGTGAACTTACGTGTATGCTGCTTGTCATGTTCGCTTCAGTCTATATCAGGAGTCTAATATTTTCCCTTCTACCCCTTGCTGACAAAGGGCATTAGTCTTAACTCTTCTTGCTCTTCCAGCACTCTTTCTTCTGAATGGCCCCTTTACGTAACAGCAATTCCCTTTGCTATATTATTCCAGAAAACAGTAATCGTACCTGTTTTGGGAGATTCTTTGGTATTTTTAAAAATGGAAATAAAAAATAAATCCCAGAGTTAGCAGAACTGCTGGATCGATAGCTACGGTTTGGATTCAGAGGTGACTCAGGATTCCTTAATGTTGTTAACAGGTGAAACGACAGTAAACTTTATTTAGGAATGAGATCATTCACCACATCACAGATGAAACATGATTAAGAGGTCTGCTAAAGGCAACCCTTGCTCTTGTTCCAGTTTTATGATGACCATTTAAGCAAAGTAGCCCCAACAAATGGATGGGACAACTTCTTTTTGTTTGGCTTTATTAAAAAAAAAAACAACCAACCACACTTTTCATCAGGCTCATTATTTTAACTTTGGAGAAAATGAGGTGTCATTAGAATAGATTCGGGATTTTAAAAATTACTTAAATTACAGTGCAAATACATGTTTTGGGATGGCCTTTTAATTCTAATGATTTCCATTTCCTGTATGTGAACTCTGATTATTTAATTTATTAAAAGTATGCTCAGCATAGAAGGGGTTTTTTTACTCCCTTGTAGTTGCAATTCTTTACTGTGATTTGTGAACAATAGTCTTTAAACTTCAGCTAAGAGTGGGAGTCTATGTCAGCTTTTGTCCCTGGCAGCTGGGGCAATGGCCGGGCTCTTGGCTCTAGGCAGACCCTCCTGTAGCTGTGGAGAGTTGTTCTGGAGCTCTACAGATGGGCTCCCTTTCTGATATGGGAAAAACATTTCAGCAGCTGTCCCAACACAGCTCTTCTGAGCAGCTCTTGGTTTTCTGTCATAGTGTTTTCTCTGCATCCAAAGTCAGTTGTTGGGTACTTGCTCATGGGTTGGTTTTTGGGGGGGTTAGCCATTTTTCTCCCAGTGAATAACATGGGCTGTAACTTCAGTTTCTAGAAATCCCACTGAATTCTTACATCCAAGTGCAAGTGTTAGAACAAACTTTCCTGCTTCAAAACTTGAGATGCTTGGCAAGACACTTTTGCTGAAACATACGTTGACGTTACAGGTTTAGAAGCCTGCTGGCAGAAAACTCACTCTGAGGTCCAGACTTTGCCACTGGTATGGAGGGAGATGATGTGGATATCATTGCCGTATGGGTCACCTCCTGTTGCAGGGGTGAAAAGTGCCTCACAGAGCATCAAACCTTTACATTTCTCAAGATAATGAATTGTGTGTGTCTGTTTTTTAAACCTTTGGAGTTGATGCTTTAGTGGTTGTGGAAAAATTCCCCAGTTCAGCTTGGGTTGCCCCGTGGAAGGGCAGAAGAGGAGAGGCAGGGGGAGCAGCGTGGCGCCTGCCGAGGCCCCTGCCTGGGCCTCTGTGACTGGTTTTGCTCCCCCCAGGTGAAAGAAATGGAAGAGACGATTGAAGAGCTTCTGAGAAGGCTGGACGAGTTCTGCGGGATCACGGACGCGGTACGTGCTCCGAGGCCGTGTCACCGCCGGCCGCTGAGGGCGGGAAGGCGGCCGGCGCGCGATTGTGGGGCAGCCATCTTGATAGCGCGGCCGGCGCGGGGAGGGCTGCGGCCCTGCGGGCGCTGCGGGGCGCCGCGGCCGCCAGGTGGCGCTAGGGCGCGCGCGGCCGGGCCGCCCCCGCGGGCGCCGCCCCCCCCGGCCGCCCCC
>JANIJG010014336.1:0-36513 GCA_024611175.1 Megaceryle torquata
GCAGGAAATAAGCCAAGGAGAGATCGCTGCTGGTGAATGCTATGGTTAGAGGGCACTGCATGTGACTGACTTTGCTGCCGTATTTATGCTTTTGCAGAGGGGGAGCTGGGGGGGGCACAGTAAGATTTGCAAAGGAAAAGAGGGGTAGGTGAAGGTGGGTATCCCCTCCATTGGTAGCCATAGTTTCACAGCACTTTGGGCCACAAGTCCTGATGCTCCTGGATTCTTCACCTTCCTGAAAACAGTGTTAAGTTTCTTGTGGTTGTTCGTTATTGGTTTGGGTTTTTTTTCCTTCTTATTTTCTTTTTTTTTTTTCCTCCTTTTTTTTTTTTTTTTTTTAATTTGGTTTTGCCTGGAGAGGGAATGATTAGAGGAACCTCTATGCTTCTGGTCTGTCCGCAAAAACACTATGTCCTTCCCCTCCACCAGGAATAGGGGAAAAAAAAAAAAAAAAGAGAGTGATGGAGGAAAGACAGGGGAGGAAAATTTGTTGGGTATGGGATTTTGTTCAGTGGAAAATTGCCAGCTGGGTTTCGTGCTTTAAGAGCCAAGTGTGAGTATGGAATTTAGTTTGAAGTGATGACAAGCATGCTAGCTGTTTTTGAGATGCTTTCTGTAAACAGGAGTTAAGGGTTAATGCATCCCATGCTGTATGTATAAATACACGCCATACATGTGCATATAATCATAGCCTTTTCAATCACAGCTTGTACATGATCCACACTCACTTATACACACCAGAGGTCTTTCTCTCTCACACACACACACTCACTCATGAATAAAGGAGGGAAGATGAATAAACTCACTCTGGCACATACAGTTCTAGCTTCCTAGCACATGCAATTCCTGGAGTGCCACTCTGCCTCTCTCATGCTCATGTTCTCTCTTCCTCTCTCCCCTCCACTTCCTTCAGGCCTTTCTTGTGTTCTCTCTCCATCCTGTACACTAGTGTTCCTGGTTGCTTGCATATAGAAATCCCTTGCCTATCCTGCTGCACCAGGCTTGCAAGCCTGCATGGGTGCACACGTACACACACATAGATGAATATATAAATAAATAACATACATGTACTCTAGCTGGCCTGCTCTGCCTCAGGGTCTTCATTCTCAGTGAGTTGCACCCTTAGAAGGTATTTTGCTCTGACTGTCTTCATCACATCCAGTGCCTTTCTCTCACTCTTGTGCGTACTAGTGCACAAGTGTCATGCATGGATACATGCCTGGTCACAGCATCCTTGCTTCCCTTTAACTCCTACTTTTACACACAGTCTTGCATGTACTTCCATCTGCTAAGCCAGTTCACATACAGGCATGCTCCCTGTCACACACATGCTTTCTACTGCAGCCTTACAGTTACCTGTCACTACTTTAAGCACTCACTATGAAATCCCTCATTTTTTACCACTGTCTCACATTTACTGAGTGCTTCTTTTCATACAGTCTCTCTTCTTCTGTTTCTGGGTTGCATACACATGCTCTTCACTGTCACATTATTTTCTCTCAAACTTGCATTGTCTGGCTGTGAACCCAGCACCAGCACCTTCCAGCTGACTTCCTCGCTGTGAAGCGGCTGTTTCTGACAGGGGAGGAGGATTTTTTCCAGCACATAGGATGTACATGGGGTGAGAGGAGAACCAGCACTTGTGTATCATAAGTAGGTAATGTCAACAATGAAGTTGCATAGTTTGATGTTAACTTTCCTCTGCTCTGAAGGAGTAGGCACAGACCTGTCAAGCAAGAAGGACACTGGCAAGTCACATCGACTCTGAACATCGCCTGTGTTTCTGATGCATGTTTCCTAGTCTATAGCCTATGGTGCTTGCTTCACGCGGTGTTTCCAAGTCATAAGCCTTCCCCAGACTGCAACCAGAGTATCCCAATGCTAGCACCCAGGAACTGGTTTAGTCCTTTCTTACAGCTGTAGCTTATGCCAGGCTACAGGCATTTACAGGTTTTTGACTTCTGTTTTAGTGAGTTACTATTGCCACAGTCTTATCAGCCACATCTATTCTGATTTTGAAGGCGTCAGGGAAGGTCCTTTGAGGGCTATCTTATCAGGTACCCTCTGAGAAGGCAGAAGCAACACAGTTGCCCTCCCTGGATTTTGATCTCAAAATGGGATGGAGAGGGGGGGTGTGTGTGTGTGTCTGTGTGTGTGTAAACCTTGAGCTGCTTTCTCTGCTGTTCCCAAACTTCAGATGTAGTATAAACCAGACCCCATGCACTGCTGGATCTAGTTTCATAGCCAGCAATAATTTCCTTTCTCTGGTCTGTAGGGCGAGAGGATGAGGACGCAGGAATATTGGGGCTGCTCGGGAGAAGCAGGGTACCTCAAAAGCAAACTCGAAGATATTCAAAGGTATTAAAAGGGAATGGAAAAGTATTGTGTCCTTAAAATAAACCCAAAACCAAACAACAAATCACCAAACACTTATTTCAAATAAACTGTTATTCACTGAGAGCTGTGGTAACAAACCTTGAGAGCTTCTGTAACCCTGCCGAGCACGACTCTGTGGAGCTCTTTCCCTAGGAAACTGCAGTAGTGGCTGTGACAGGCAGTGACCCCATTCGGACCGCTTCCAAGCGCTTTCTGAGCGCTTCCCTCCAGAGCCAGCCAGCTGAGCTTGCACCTCTGCAAGCTATCCAAAACTTAGCCCGGCCTTCTCTCCCCCTTTTCCTCGCTGTCCGCTTGGGGGTGTACCGGTGAACACAAAAGCAGCTCCTCGTCTTTTACTGTTCTCTCAAAGCCACCAAACGTGGGGGTGAAAGGGACCGATGCCAGCGCTGCCGGGCACGGCCGAGCTGAGGCTGAATAGCAGGCGATGGGGGTGCAGGGGAGGAAGCACAGCTGAAGCTGGCAGGAGACCTATGGGCTCCGCAGCGCCAAGTGGCCAATGCAGGCTGCCTCCTCCAGCGCCAGGGGTATGCAATGGGTTGCCTGTCCCTCCCTGCCTGGGCTCGGGGACTTTGGCACAGAGACAGGCTTTGCTCCTGCTCCCATAGGTTAAAGGCTCTGAGTCCTGCACAGAGGATTTTTTTTTTTTTTTTCATTTTCTTTCTTTTTTATTTATTTTTTTTTTCCTCTGATCACTGTTTCCTTAATTTCATGGTTCACGATTCTTGCGTTTCCCTGTCGCTGAGCTTCCAGTCCTCGTTCAGAGGCAGGTGGCTCAGAGGCGGGACGGGTGTTTCTCCTGCAGGGTGCACCGGCATTCCTGCCCTGTTGGGGCTGGAGGAATAAAAGTACCTGCACACCCCAGCACTGCTTGTGGGAGGGATTTTTCTAGTGGCATGCTGCAGCTTTTCCCTCGAATGGATTTGTCTTTTAGCACAGTATGCCTTGTGGTTTCTGATAAAGATCAGATTCTTGAATTGGACTTAGAAGCTGAATTTTTTAAACTATTATTTTTTTATCCCATCACAAATAGGGTATGTGGAGATGGGGAGGAGAAGCAAATTATTTGGGTCTATCAAAAATTCCATTTTGATAATTTAGAAGAATTTTGTGTTGATGTTCTCACTTTTACCTACTATTACTCTAACTTGGTTGTCAATATGAAAAGTAATTTTCATTGCCCAAGCATTTTATTTGAAAAATGAATGCCTTGACAAATTATACAACATTTTCTTCAGCATTACTTTGCATTGAAAATTCTTCTAAACAAACTCCCTTGAAAAATAACAGCTGTTTAAAATCACCAATTTACTAAAAAATCCCAGCTTGTTTTAATGAACCTCCTCTACAACTCCACCTCATTGGTTGATTGCAGGAGATTTAGTGCTTTAAAAAATAATTGTATAAAGATGTGTGTATATATATATATTTATTTATTTAGATAGATACATATACCTCCAGAGCCAATTTAGTGAAGTAGATGCTTTAGGAAAGGACACGCAGAACTGCTCTGCATAGTACTGGCAGTGTTTATTTATAATGCATTTTTTGAGCTGCTGAAGGGTGTTCATAAATGAGGAATGAGTCTGATGAAAGAAATCACAGAAGCTCTTGGGTAAGTGGAGTAGAATGCTTTAGGTTGGTACACAGTACAAATGTTATCTGTAAGGTCTCATGTTTTATAACGGTACTGGGCAATGCGGGTGTGAAAAATGATGTGTTTGTTAATGCGCGAGGTCTGTGCAATCTGTAAGGATGGAAGCGCGTACCTGAGTGTTTCTGTGCTGATAGTGTGTAATGGATGGGGGGAACAGAGGGAGGGGCGGCAATGTATGCGAGGGTGAGTGGTGACATTGTAGGTTACAGGTAACAGTGTGGGGTGATTGTGGTGCAGTTGGATAATATTTAGATATTGCTGACTGGAGGAAAGAAAGACTTTTCCTGCTCCCCTGAATATACATTTCTACCTATCTGTTTTCAACTCTCTCTGTTGAATAAGGCAGGCGAAGCTTTCACAGACAGAACTGTATTGATGAGGTAACAACTCACTCAGCTGCCTTGCATTCCCTTAAATGATGAAGAGGTTCAATACCTAAAACAAAACACTTTTCTTGTAGGCTTAAGACAGGGAAGATGCACAGAAGGCTTTTTATCTGCAAACAGGGAGCATTAAAAAGATATCCCAAGTGTTTTTTCTAGTCCTATCCGAGTGATTGCAGACCATTTGAGTCAATAATTACCACACCAGTTAGGACCCATTTCCCCTAGCTGTTATAAATCTCAGCACTCAGCTACCTACTCAGAGTGCTTTATTATGGTAAGTAGAAATTTGTTTCAACTTTCAGTCTTGGGGAGAACTCCTCTCACACAAAAGTTTTACTAGCCTTGTAACAAATACCCTAGTCCCTGTGTTTGTGGGTGCTCCTTTTCAGCCTGCAAGCACCCATGTGTTTGCTAGTGGTCTGAGGAGGAGACAAGTTCTTTAAGAATTACTCTTCTACCTCCTTTTTTATCTGCAAGTAATAATGCTCCTTCAGTCAGGTTGAGGAATATGGCTTCTGTTGTCCCAGGCTGATGGCAGAGTCAGTGCTTTTGAAGTTCACATCCTTATAGCATGTTAGCTGTGCCTCCTGTAAGCTTTTGGGCATGCCAAATATCCTTGCTTTGCTGGTGGGGGCTGTCCCCTTCCCTCGACAGGTTTACCCTGTGCAGGAGTGATTTGTTTAGGAATGAGTTAAAGCAGGGCTGTTAATGCGTGAGTCCAAATGTGTTGTAGGCCCTGCAGCAGCAGCTGGGTGTTCTGTGCAGTCACCTGGAGAGGCTGGTGTGGCTGGGCAGGATGGTGGGGCAGTGCTGGTGATGAGGAGCTGCAGCATTGCTTACTGACTTACTGCTTGCTGTAAGGTGAAAAGAGATGGTAAAAGGTGATTAAGAGTGAATGCAAGGGAAGCCTTCTTTTCTGGACAAATGTGAATACCTGATGGGCTTTCTTGCGGAAGAGGATCAGTTGAGGTTGTTGGCTGAGAGAGGTTGTTAAAGGGCTGAATAATCTGAGTGGCAACCATACTGGTACCAGATAAGGGTACCCTGGAAGAATCTGAGGAAAGTCTTCCATATGTTCCTTTGAATACGTGGGCATGTGGTTTGCCAAAGATTGTCTCCTTTGCTTGTAGGGTGCTGCTGGGAAAATGTATGGGTTTGGTGTCTGCATTTCCTACAGGAAACATGAATCTTTGCCTCTTCAGTATCCCCTTTTCTCTAAAGAAAGTCTTATGTGCTGTTCAGACTCAATGAGCAATGGCTTTGACAGCTAATGTGCTCTTCCTGCTGTCATTTTACCCAAGATAAAATCAAAAATATCAAGCACAGCTCAGGCCATCTTGTCCCACTCTGAGAAGGAGTAGATAAGGGCATATGTGAGTGAGCATGTGAGACATGGTCTTCTCCTGGTGGCAGGGAAGGGGACTGATCCCTGCAGGCAGCCTGGAAAGGAGGAAAAAATGCTGTGAATTTGTGATTCTTGCAAAAATGGGTGGGAGAAAAAGAGAAACCTAGGCTTGATTCTGTGCTCTGACGTTGCACTGTGATGCTTTAGCTGATGCTGAATATTCTGGAACCTGAGGCATTTCCCTGTGAGCTCCCTCCAGCAGGTTGCCTGCCAGTGGGGCAGCATTGCCCTGCTCACCTCTGTGGAAGGACAAAATAGAACTGCAGGGGCTGCTGCTTTAAATTTTCTGAGCCAGAGGAGTATTTTCCCTGGCAAAGAATTGCAGGGCCTCGCAGTCAAGAGTCTTGCTGCCCATATCTACTGCCCTAAAGTGCATGGAAAAACTTCTGCATGGCTACATGCTGAGTGAAAAGGATCCTTTTCATGAGACCTGCTTATTGGTCACCCACAAGCATAGAAAAGGATTTTGCTATGGCTGCAGTTGTAGAGGTACAGGACTACGAATGACACTTGTTTGGAATTCAACATTTGTTGAATGGCATTTCTGGAAGGAGACGGCTTTAAGGGAAAAGCAAGAATATACATATAAAATTAAGGCAGTTTGGTGTGTTATGTTGTTTTGAAGGGTTGGTTTGGTGGGTTGGTAGTTGTTTTGGGTTTTTTTCTTTTTTCAAAGAAAAAAGTGGCTTCAGAGGAAAGATTTTTGGCTTAAGGCAAAGGATGAGTACACTCAAAGCTGTGGACTCGGTCTGAACTTTTGTGGTTCCTGGGTTATATCAAGCATCCCAAAGAAACTCTGTTGAAGATGCTTGTCTTTGAAACCTGCTCCCTTCCCTAGGGTCTCCCTTTGTGTGACCTCATGAACGCAGGTTTCTTTATTTCTTTCAGGTTTGGCAGAACTCTCCCACAAAGGGAGTGGCCCTCTCCTTTTTCTGGTGATGTTCTTGACTGTTGGGAGGGGGAACATGTGGCAGGCAGGTCAGCAGCAGCAGGATGAGGGAGGGAGCAAGGAAGGAGACAAATGGAAGGTTGTGGAGCTTTCCAACCAGGAAATCAATACTGTATCAGCATGCAGCCACTGGGATATGAGTATGCAATGTAAGTGTGTAATCACAGCCCTCTCCCCTATGCCCCTTTACACTTACATTGATGGTGGAACCCATTAATCTTTACAACCTGTTAAGACAATAACTATTCATATTCTTCTGCATACTCTTTGGCTGCTGCACCTGCATGGAGCCTCTCTCTTCTTGGTCCTCAGCAGTTGCCCCAAAGGTATATCAAGAGTTAGAGTCAAGGTCTTTCTGACCAAGAACCTTGAAGCCAGTGCACTGCATTACCTGATTTCCACTTGTGTGGGGGTCAGTGAAGCTCACCATGTGGATTTACACTTGCGTGTCTGACAAAGGAGGGGTTTGCAGGTGAAAGCTTGCATTCAGAAAGGAGGGGTTATTTCAAGGGGCATCTGTAGGGTTTTTGTTGTCTACATGTGTTTGAAATTGTGTTGTTGTGGGTACATCTGCTTGTATGAGTATCTGTTCTTTCCCTCATAAAGCTATTTTGTTGTACAATGGGATCACTTATGTCACAACATTCAGTTTTATTTATGCTTGTATATGTGATCTGTGCATGAAGGTATGACCAAAGCCCTTTGAATATCTCGTCTTTGGCTTTTGGGAAGAAGCACATGTGAAACAGAAGATGATGGTAGATAAATATACGTGTATATATATATATGCATGTGTTTGAATTGGTGCACATGGCAGAAAATACATAAGTCATGTGGTAAAGATGGTTGTGTCATGTTAAAAAAAAAATACGGTTAAGAGTAGTATTTTGTGCAAGGGAAATGTTATGAAATGTTAGTTCAATAGTGAATGCATCAGGATTACTGATAGGAATATCTTTGTAGCTACATATGCTTTTGGAGTGACCGTTATTCATAGTAGATTTATATCCTATCTTGACATGGCACGTGATTGTCACTGTGAAACAGAACCGTTACTGTGGCTTGGCTACCCCTCCTCATCTTTCTGTGATAGCCTCAGTGAAAGGTGGCAACTTAGTCATACTTCAGTCATCTGGGCATGAAATACAGTGTAGAGAGTTGCAAGAGTATAAAAGGAGGCTTTCTTACATGCACTAGCTGAACTTTTTTTTTATTAGACCAACACATTCAAAAATAGTACAACCTGACTGAGCCAACCTTTCTTACATAGCTATGTTCTTGGGTACTGTATGAGCAAAGGATTTCTGGGCTGGATGCAACATGAACCAGCAAATCAGCAAGTCTGCGCTTTGGCTGTACCTGTCTTAACACAGCCTTGATTTAATTACCTCAACAGCAGGGATTGTCTCCATCATAGCTGGACTTCTATCGAGTCTTGGATTTAGATAGCTGAGTAAAAGAAAGATAGACCTGACTTCAGGCATGCCTCCGTGAGATGTTCTGCACTTCTTCTAGATCTTCTGTAGAGGGAAGGAAGCTATTTGTTTGGAATAGCTTTGTGCTGAATCAGGGCTTTTATTACCAGTAATTTCTCACTGATTCAAAGAAAAAAAGAAAAAAAATCTGAATTATACTATCTGAAGTGGTGTAAGAGCTGCCTCTAGTCTAGGCCTGCTAAGAGAGGGAAGGTAGGAAATGGTGAGAGCTAAAGTGAGGGTACAGAACCTCTCCTCCATTTCCACATGTCTGAGGTGCCTGCTGGTGACTGGTTTGTGCACTATCCAGCAACCATAGAGCTCCAGCATATTAGGCTGCTGCTAATAATAATAGAAAGAGCTAGGCTGTAGCATGAGGTAAATGAGCTGTGGCATTGCCCCAGAGGGACCTAGAGCTAAGGTCATCAGTACAGAGTCTTCCTGCTCTTCTGGTCTGCTGTGTGCATACAGGAAAGGAAGAAAAGGCCATTCTGGCTGGCCTTGCTCTGTCTGTCTTGATGTAAAGCTTTGTAGCAGCAGGCTTTTCTTTAGGCTTCAAAGGACCTCAGAAGATCCCTGCTTGTGCTCTCTGCTCATCCCCTGGTCAACCTGAAGAGTTTCTGGTCTCATTCTCTCCCTCCCCCTGCTGCTCAAACCAACCCAACCTCGCCCCGAAAAGCCAAAGGAGACATCTCGAGCTGTCCTTGGTGCTGAAGCGTTGCTTGTACTGCTGTGACGAGAAGTGTGGTGTGAAAGGTGATGGGGAGACAGGAGGCTTCAAGTACCTCCTGCTTTCTTTACCACATAGGAGAGATCCTCAGAGTGCCAACACATGCTATGTGAGAAGAGGCTTTGAAATTGTTACAGGGGGAGACTTAAGAGGACCTTGATCTAGATGAACCCTTCCTGTGGGGAATGTCACCGTTCCTTCATGCCTTGGCTCCAAAATGTCCTGGGAGGTGGCAGAAACCTTGACAGGTTTTCTACTGGACCCTGCCTGAAGCTTAGCGGGAGTTTTCTGAAGCAAACCAAAAAGTTTTGCAGAATGTTTCTGCTTCACTGCATTGACATTTTTCTAATAAGGAAAAAAGGTGTTTTGTTGGAAAAATTCCAACTCGAGTTTCAAGAACAGATTAAGGCACAAGTGCTTAAAGGCTTTTTCTGTGATCTGTTATATTCTGTCATAAAATTACATCAAAGTTTCAACTATCATCTAAAACAAAAAAAAAAAAGTTCTGAAAATTGTGGCCTTTATAGGTGTGAGGAAAAGTATTGAAAATATAATCTGAGTGTAGCAAATAGCTGGGGTCTGTCTTGAATCTGCAGACAGCTGTAGGAGCATCTTAAGGGATATATTATTCTATTAATTTTCCTGGGCTGTTAGGTCTGACCTTCTTCAGCTAATGCACCTTTGGGAAAGTGTTTTCAATACAGCTACCAAGGAGTGTTGTAGTCCTGGTCCTCTTGACCAAGGGTTACATGAGTTTCCCTGAAGGAAAAGGCTCAGGGAAGCTACTGCTGCCATGTTTGCCTCAGTGGCTCAAAAGTAAGAGTGGCTATTTTTTTTTTTTTTTTAATGGGATCTGTCACTCATTCCAGTCCCATCAAGCTGAGGAGCATGCTTTATGTGGAAGGGTTTTAGGTTATGCTGTGGATTGTATTTCTGCTGGATAATGAGAACATTTGTCTCCTTTCGCTTGTGATCATTCCTGGATAGACTGGGAGCTGTAAAACTGGAGAAAAAGGTGGAGCATAATTAAAAGTGTGGTGCTTTTTTTGTTTGGTTTGGTTTTTTTGTTTGTGGTTTGGTTTGTTTTTTTTTTTAAACAAGAGTTGTAAAGACTCTGCAGAAGATCTGCATCCATTTTTGTTTGAAAATGGATTTCCTTGAAAGAGACCCAGCTCACATCACTGGGGAGAAAGGGAATGTCCATCATGTGGGACTCGCATCCCATAGTCATGCTGTGTCTGAACCAGAGGATGAGCATGTGCATGTGTCTGTATGTGAATAGCATGTGTGGGGCCTGTGCTGTGATCACCAGAATTACAGTCTAGCCAGATAACGAGCTGTTGTTGTTTACAGCACTTGGTTCCGGGCACTTCAATTCCAGAAAGATGTAAACAAAATTAGAGGGAATTCAGAGGATTGCAAGGAGAATGATTAAGGGGCTGGAGGGACTGACTTATGAGGAATGCTTGTGAGAGCTAAATATATAGCTGTTTTGGCTAAATGACTAAAGAGGAGCTATGCTAATGATCTAGGCATACTGGGAAGGCGTGAAGAATTGTCTAGTGTGGACTAAGAGC
This sequence comes from Megaceryle torquata, assembly GCA_024611175.1. Taxonomy (NCBI): domain Eukaryota; kingdom Metazoa; phylum Chordata; class Aves; order Coraciiformes; family Cerylidae; genus Megaceryle; species Megaceryle torquata. The sequence goes on from JANIJG010014336.1 coordinate 10,574, forward strand.
TAGAAGTGTCTCTCATGGTAGAAAATTTGGAGAAGTGAAGAGAAAAAAAAATGTCAGGAGAGAAGGTACTTAATGGAAGGAAGAGATTAGGTGGTGAAATAGCTTTAAGAACTGTGGTGCTGTCATTCGGGATATCTGAAGTTTGGCTGGGCAGAGCCCCGGAGAATAATCCATGCAATAGAAACTTGAAAAGGTCCCTTGAGACACAGTCTAGATGCCTTAATAGATTTTCATGCTGTCATTAATTTCTGAATCACAGGTAATATTTCCAGTCTGACAAAGAACCATATTCTTTAAAGCATTTTTCTTTCTTGTCTTGTATTATTTCTGCTGTGACGCAGATATTGGTGCAAGACAGACGCATGAGGAAGTCTATTTTAACAAATGAAATCCTGGTTATCAGCTGCTTAACTCAGATACTTTTTTCCTCTTTCCTTTTAGTGGGGTCTTCACTCAGATTTGACTGATAGGTGGGGAAAAGGCATCCTGCTGGACACTGAATAAAATGAAATCCCAATATCTGTAACTTTATTTTATAAGCTGTGCTAGGCTTGGCCAGGTTTGCCATTGCCATGTATGATACATATGCATATCTCCTCTGCTTTTTATCTTGCACATTTACAAAATGGTAATCAACTGTGGACTAGTCTTTTCAGGCTCAGAAGCTGGTGTGGTTGAGCTTGTAGCATTTCTGGCATGTCACAAGATTTGAGACCTCCTGGGGCCATCTGTGAACTGGAGGGAGGCGGGTCTATGAGGGAAGCAAAAGTGGAACAAGCTGTTTAGAGATGACCAAGGTGATTGGTGGTGGGTGGGAATCAGCTAGCTGGTTTGCTCTTAGCTCCTTTACAACAGGAATTGAATAGTGAAAGCTCCATGGGTGGTGCTGGCTGCTCAGTTTAACACTTTTCTGGGAAGAGAACAGATTGAATTGACAGCAAGTTTTGTAGTGGTTGCTGTGCTGGCTGGCACCATGGACTTGCAGAGGTAAAAGGTATTGCAGCTTGAGGGAAAGAGCCAGGATCCATAATAGGGATTATCCAGATTGAAGGCTATTTGTGCCATGGTTGCAGACCCAGAGAAGTTCATTATAGTTTATTAGCTCAGGTACAGAACTATGCAAATTGCAATTGGTGCAGGAAGGAAGGAGCACTCTTTTTGCATTGTATGCACTTCAGACTGGTAAGTGTTGCTGGATCTTTCCCAGTCTGTGCCAGTTTGAGGGTCTCAACAGCCAGCCCAGCAGTGCAATGGAACAAGACAGCTGATTCTGGTTAGAAATCAAAGCTCCTTATCTTGGATTTATGGCTAGCCCTGGTATGTGCAACGTGTCTGTTGGTAATGATGTCTTTACACCATGCTACCCAGCAGAGTGGGAGAGCTTGTTAGTTCAGATTTGGTGCAATGTGAGAGCAGTTGGGCTCTGGGCCTGTACCAGAGACACAGGATATTTCAGACTTGAGTTGTCTGCGCTGAACATCCTGATTTTTTTCATGTTATAATATCCTCTTTATGAAATATTCAAGTCTGGAAAGAATACAAAATCTCCACTTTGCTTTAGGTAGAGTTAGTTGGCTGCATTTGTGCCAGAATGGGAAAACTGAGAGATGGAGAAAAATTCAGTCAAGGATGAAGAAAGAGAGAAGATTGGAGACTTCAAAGGTGAGAATCTGTATTGGCAGAGATGAATTGCTCTTGGATGATAGAATGAATGTTCCTAAGGATGGAGAACTTGAAACACAGGCCCAAAGACCAATGGATGTACTGTTGGTGTTATTTAGGCAATCTGTGTGCCCTCTAGTGACAAAACTCATGGAGGCAGATAGAGAGCTACTGCTGCTACCATTTATCAATGGCAGTATTGATTAAAAAGGCTGGACTGGATGTTTGGAGCCCAAAGGATGAGGGTTCTCAGTCCTGGCTCACTGCAGAGAGAAGAGTGGGGTGAGAGAAAGATAATTTGTCTAGTAATTGTGTTTGTTGCATGCAGCAAATGGATTCGTTACAGCACCTTTTAATCATTGTTCCGTGGGATTTTGCTAATCTCATTCTAACCCCGGCAGAACATTTGTCGCTTCGCACCCAGCTGTTGAGTCACAGCACAGTGCTGCTGCCTCATTTAGATATCGGTGCAATGGCATAGCAGCAGGAGGCCCTGAAGCAGATTCCTGCAACTGATTGTACAGGATAGAGCTGTGGGGTTGCTCAGTAGGTTGCATGAACTGTAACTCTGAAAGGAAAAGAGACCCAGAATGCTACAAGGAAGAGGGTGGTTGGTGGGAAACTTGTGGTTGTGTTGCTATGTGCTTAATTTCTAAAGAAAAATCTAAGTATTTAAAAGCCAAAAATCTAAAATAACCTAGACATCCCTTCTCTATAATTTCTGGTCTAGAGATCTAACAGCAGCACTACTGAATAGCAATCTTCATTGGAAGGGAGACTCTTCTCAAACAAGAAGTTATTTATTATTTTATTATTTTTTTTTATTCACATGTTTGAACAAAGTGAGAAAAAGTTGATTGACACTATTTAGTAACTATTTTTGTTAGCAGTTGGAGTTGGTGGTGTAAAAATGGGTCGTGCAAATACACTAAACCAGAAACTTAGGAAAATGTGGACATTCAATGTAAACTGGTACAAGGACAGATGGCCCTCTGAAAGAAGCAGAGACTGATTCTGAGAATGCAATATAACACAGGTTTATGTTTCTGCTCCAAAATAAAGGAGGATCTGGAATCTGGTTATCTCACAGTTCAGAAAGCCCAGACTTTGGTCTGCTTTGGAGAGGTCTCATTTTTATGTCTAAGTCACACTTTTAACCCACCATACATGTTGTAGTTAGAGCTCTGTGACTTCAAGTATTCAGTGTGGGGATTGCATTAATTGCTAGATAGGAGGTGAGCAAAAAGGCCCACGCATGCCACAGACACAGGAGAAAAGCTCACGCTGCCAAAGATGCACAAGCTCCACATCTCTGTGCTTTGGCTCGCTGTGCTGAAGGGCAAGCTGTGGGGAGCCCCCGGTTGTCACAGAGGATGGCTGGGAAGTGCTCGTTGGCTCTGTGAGCAGAGGTGGCAGCAGGAAACAGTCCTTGCAGGTATTTCAGTAGGCAATAGTGGGGATGGTGCTGTGGCCATAAAACAGAGCGCTGCAAATTCCCGACCAAACCCCTGCATATTGCCCTCGGCAGATTTGGAGGTGGACAGCTCTCTTTCGTTTCTAAAATGCACTGTGATGTCTGGCCTGCAGCCTCCAGTCAGTGTGGCCAATTTCATTTTGCTTCTGATGTTGGCCCACCAGAGCTGCAAGGAAGAGGGAGGCATGGGTCTTTTCTCCCGCCCCCCTGAATTAAACTTCAACTAAATATCCCAGTTTTTTTTCCTGCTGCTGCAGCTTTATGACCAAAACAAGGGACCAAAGATGTGCTTGCAGCAAAGCAGAGTAGCCAAGCTTCTATGATGTCTACCTGCACCAAGGTCATCCCAAGAATGTATGACCATGTTTGTTAGAAATCAGGAATTCTGCATCAGAGTTCATGTTTTGGTCTGTAGCTTTATTTGTTGTTGTATGGTAGAAGGCTGGGTAACACCTCTTGAAGGTTTATTGCTTGCTTGGTTGGTTTTGTTTGGGTTTTTTTCCTGTTGGAGGTTTTTGTGTAGAAAAAGAGGAGGAAGGAAAAAACTAAAACCAAACCAAAACCCAGAAAAAACCAAACAAACCCAAGCTGTAAAGGCTATTATTCTCTTTTAGGTAAGAGCCAATGTGGAGTCCCTAATCCAATTTCAGGGAGCAGAGGCTTCAGGCTGGACTTATATTCTCTCTCTTGGTGGCTGAAGATGTGTTGTTTGATTTAGTTGTTCTCTTGTAGTACTTATTCTACCTTGAGTAGAAGAAAATTCTTAACTGGTATGTTTCTGTGAGGGGAAGAAAAAGGGGAATGAGTTGTAATGCATGTGTCTTTTCATTAAAGACTGTTCTCCTCTCCCGAGTGAGCATATCTTTACCCTTCTGCTCTTTGTTGGTACTGTGAAATGCAGTTTGTTTCTGTCTCATTTGTTGTTTTTGCTGAGGGTTCTCCAAACAGAGCATCTTTGATCTTCCCTGTGATGACAGCAAATTTCTTATGGGGTCTAATCTGGAGTTTAAGGGTTGCATCTGGATAATTAGGCACATTATTTAGCTTGCAGAAACTAGAACTGGTGATACGAGTGCAAGAAGCAAAGCATCTACCTGGATTCTCAGATTCAATAGTGTCTTGCAGTGCAGGCTGGCAGTTAAAAGCAACACTTTTCTGAGTATAAACTTGAGCACCTTTGAGTTGCAAATGACTGAGAGACAATAAAACACACATTGCCACTTTCATGGGGACTCTTTTAAACCTAGAACTGCACTTTCAATTAACTCTACCGTATATGGCCAAAGTCGACACTGCATAAAACTTTGATAATTTCACATTTTAAAAATGCATCAGAAAGTCTCATTTGTACATCTTCACTGAAAATTTCATGAATTGCACATTTCCTGGTGTTAGATGTTCAATAAACTTAAATAATGTAGCAATTTACATCTAGAAGGTTTGCTTTAAAACTGAAGTCTGGCTGCTTCTCTTCTGGATTGAGAACAGCTCTTTCTTTTTATGCTTTCAACCACTGTAATGGACATATCAGTTCTGAAATTGTTGGAGGTCTGTACTGACCACTTAGTAACAGAACCCTGACATCAGGAATATATATAAGGTATCAACATATAGCTGGACATAACTGTATCCTTTTTGTCTGAGCTTGATGTTGCATTTTGGTTCACTTCATGGGTGCGCATTTTCGATCTATTCAGAAATTTCCCGGCAAAATTTTCTGTATTTTAGTTCATTTTCGGCTAATATGGGAACCTGAGGGTAGAGAGCAGAGCAAACTTGAACAAAACTGGTTTATGAAATCTAGGATGGCAGTTATTAGCACAGAGTGGTTCCTGTACAGGAGTAGTCAGGCTGCTAGAAACATCATCTTAGAGCTTAGAGACCCAAGGTAAGCTCCAGGTTTGAGAGGATGAAAATATAAAATGTTCTGTCCATTGATGAAGATGAGTTACAGGTGTAATGGCTCATCTCAAGAAGCATATGGTTTCCATGCCCAGTCCCCAATTTGGTAAACACTATTTTTTGCCTTTACATGACCAACCTCAGAGAGAAAAAGTGTGGTATGAAGAGGGAAACTTTAAACAAAGCTCTCAAAGTCTTTCCTCCTTTTTAGTAATCTCTTTTCAAAGTTCTTTGTGGTCACACACTTTTCTCATTCTCCTTTTCCTTACTGCAACCAAGCCAAGGGTGCAAGCATGTTCTACCACATTCTTGCTTTTCCATAAAGGATGTCTATGCTCAGCTATGGATGAACAGTAAGAAGGAAAAAAGGGACCCCAAGATGTCCGTGGCAGTCCTGGGACAACACTGCTGCAGACAAGCAACCATTCTTAAGGTGATCTGCTGGCTATGCCCATGATGGTTTATAAAAAAAGGCCTCTTAACATCACCTCAAATATTGTAAGCAGTGCTTCTCATCAGGAGATAGCTTCCACTTCCTCCTGTAATACTGCTCAGTGATTTCCATCACCAGTCACATCTAAGGTTATAAAAAAAAAAAAAATGTACATATTACACAGTCATCTGCCAACAACTAGAAAATACCAAACCAGCCTAGGCCTTGTTAATCCCACCTGACCGTGTATAAACCAAAGGTTAAGGTACTTGTCTAAGGTGAGCTAAATTGGTGGCAGAACAGTACCTGGAGTACTCATTCTCTGTTTGGTTCCCTTGCACAGTGCTCCTATGCCAAGTGCAAGACTTCCCTAGTTTGGGTCCCCTTGCGCACTGAAATGGGCAGTGCAGGTGACAGAAAAGGTGAAGCAAATTGTTGGGCTGTGCAGGAAAGAGGTCAAGGCTCCCTGGTGTCTGTAATGAGATGTGGGGAAGATGTCTGGAGGAAGGAAGAGGGGTGCATTTGACAAGCAGTGTGGGGAGGAGGGGAATGGGAATGCATCTGAAAAGCTTTTGAAGCTCTGTTTGCTTAATGGGAGCTTCTGCAAAGACACCAGCTGCATAAGCCATCAAGAGGAGATGGCTTCTCCCAGGGCCCTTGCAGCTGCACCAGGCTATGATAACAGAAATTAACTTCATCTCCTTTGTCTTGCTATCCAAGTGCCCCAGAATAGTAGTTATGAAAACAGTGCTGTTTAATATTGTCTTTGATCGAGCAATCCGACGGGAGCCCTGGGCTTGTTCTGCTCAGCTTTGTTAGTTTCAGACCCCAAGGCAACAAGCCGTTGCCTTCAAAGCTTAGGCAGGGCTGCATTAAGTGTGAAGTGCACAGCAGAAATCCCAGTTTGTCAATTCAAATGGCACTCACCTAGCAGCAATGCCTGCAAATTTAAATCCACAGCAAAGTGTGGGAGGCAGGACACACAGCTATCCCCTGTGGAAAGACCTTGTCTTGGGAGGTTGCACACAGCGCAACATCCTCCAAAGGACAAATGCAAAGTAGACTTTTTTTTCCTGTTATTATCTGGTATTAACATGCCAGCTTTCTCATTTACTGCACTTAGCCTCCCAGTACATCTACAATCAGGCAGACTTCAACATGTGTGTTGCAGGAGGACAGCATCATTGGAGAAGGAAGTTCCCCTTGGGGTCCTTTATCTTACAGGAGAGGTGTGCATCTTTCCTTTATCTGCCAGAGTCATAGCATGTACACCTTGCCCAAGACCTCCATTCTAGTCAGGTGTAAGCACTAGAAGTCCTCAAACTCTGACATAGTTAGCAAGAGTCAGCTCTCAGAGATACTCACGTGCTACTGGTGGTGTGCAGTGGGGCTTATTAGAACCAGAAGGGCAGAAATAGCTCGTTTGTTTCTAGATAGGTGGTTACCTGAACTCACTATAATCCATATAGACCCAAATGCAAGGACTAGTGGTCCCTTTGCGTGCAATGCTGAGAGATGGGATGGTGTGCTATGCCAAGGACTGGTGGGCTTTTTTTGTTTAGCATCTTTCATTGCTTAATTTTGAGACTCACTACATTGCATTCCTGTTTTGCAGAGAGGGAAAACCAATCAACTTTTAGGTAGTTGTATGGGTCTTGTGAAAGTTATAAACAGAGCAGTGACTCTTCTGATGTCTTGAAGAGCCCACTTGTCAGTTTACCTGAGACTGGTTACTATGGTGCTTAACCTAAATCTTCACATCTGTGTATGCTACATATAGGATAGGTTTGATTATGAAATGTTCTGGAACCCATTATGCTACTTTCCACTTATTATGGAAACTGTGTAGTCCCACTGAAATAAAGGAGTACCATATGTGTAATGTTTTAGATATACAATTTGTTATAATAAAATTTGGGAAGTTTGAGTTTCAGAGGCAAGTAGGTTAGTGATAATATTTCTTATGACAAGGATAACACCTGCCATTGCTGTACTCAGGATAAGATTTAGACAGGCCACATAAACACTTCAGGTATATGTTTTCTCTAATCTGACACAAGCCGATTCATGTTCAGTTTCCAGGACCAGGTGCTCCTGAGCATTGTCGGAGAGAGAAAATAGAACAGGGATCTCTCTTCTGTCCTAGAAGTGCTTGTCTGGAGGAGGTATTGTCATTTGCAGTGAGGCTTGACACTTCAGTTTAGTAAGTAACCAAAGCTACTGACCCTACAGTGTATTCTCCCATATATTTTAGGAAGAATCAAGAAAAATTCTGGACAGTGGTTGGAGCTCTTCTGAGAGACATCGACTCATTACTCTAGTAAGTGAGAGTGATCCACTGCTTGGTGCCAAGAGACAAGACTTTGGGATCCCCATCTAATTTTGTCTTTGATAGGAACTACTCCTGTCTCAGCATTTCACTGTCCTCTTCTGTTAAAGGAGCATAGGAATTTTTGAGAATTTTAAGAGGTTTCAGATAGATGCTGAAGAAGTACAAAGAACTTCAGATTGAGTCACAGGAGAAAAGATTCAGCATGTAACTTTTAGCTTCATATCTTAGGAAGAGCTCCTGGATGCAAAGGAGGTGGATGGGAGGCAAAGGAGTCTGGAAATTAAAATAAGCCAATATCCTAAACTATATTTTAATTGAATTTTCGATATCTTCACCTTGGATAATATCATACCAGACATTAAACCTATACACATTATTCTGTAACCATATACTGTCTACAGTAAAAGCACCAGCTATTAAAACAGGAGAGTATAAAAAGCTCTTTCAGTATGCCTTCAAAATTGTTCAGTACTGTTGCTTATGCAATATTTTCTATTTCTGAAAGCTTAGAAGCCTGGAATTAAGTAAGGGAAAAGCCTTTTTAGGTTGGCAAGGCAATTCCTCCCCACTTGTCCAGTGCAAGTTCTTTCAGTACAATGACAGTTAAAATCAGCCCCTTCAAATCCATGCCGTTTAATTACAAAGGAAAGCCACAGTATTTCAGAACAGAAAGATATGGGTTTGTTAAGATACTGGACTGATCCTCAGGAGAACTCAGCTTAATTCCTGCCTTTGCCACAGGCTTTCTTTAAGTCAGTCCATTAATCAGTTTATGCCTTAGCTTACCTGCCTGTGCAATGAAAATAAGACAAAGGAAGTTCCAGCCCCATCTTCCCCCATGCATAAAAGACAGTCTCTGTGTGATGGGTCCCACTCTTCTCTCTGCCTTTTTTATTATTGCTTGGTATAAAGTCTTCCTTCTAGAAGGGAGGTTCAGCTCATCTAGGCTTTCTTTTCTCAATGTTTCTGTAGCTCTCAACAGATAATAGTGGTACTACACTGATTTAAGCTGAGACAAAGTCTTTGCAGAAAGACTTGCAGAAGTTAAACGTATTGGATCATTCGATCTGTCTTGTCACTTATCCTCACTTGTACCTTGTGGAACAGTGATAGTCTGTGAATAGTTAAAGATGTGATTGAATTTTCATTATGAAACTAACCTTTTTTTTTTTCCTTGATACTTGTCATAGAGAACAAAGAACTGGTCAGTTTTGGCCGTGAGTTAGCACTTTTATATTGAAATTGAAGTCAGCTGGACTTTCCTGACTCATGTGTGGAGAAAAAAAAAACCAAACCAAAACATATGTGATTTCAGCTGTATAAGTATTCATGAAAGCATAAAGTATCTCTTTCCCACCTCTATTTGTAGGAGCAACAAAGAAAAGGGGAGGGAAGGAGAGGCATTCGGTTTTCCTGAAATTGTTGTCTCAAGATCAACAAAGCTGGACCAAAGATGAATTGACTAGGCTTTAATTTCAGAAGTTAGGATTCCAGACAATGAGATCAAATTGTTCATTGACTTGTTCTGGTGAGGAACTTCTGGAAAGGTAGGCTGTCATTAAAAAAACATGTATTGCTGTCTCTGTAACGCTGTCTCTATCCCTTTTCCTATATCAAGAGGGAGATTGCTCTAATCACAAATCTCTGGAAAGATCTGTCATTGGTGAAAGGCAAAAAGTTTCCACTGAATGCTAATTAGAGAAGCTGATTGCAAATTGCCACTTTTGTAAATGGGCATTTTTCAAAGGTCCTCAAGCCCTGGGTCCTTTCTCTGGCTTTGGCTAAAGGTGAGACAATTGACCTTCTGTTCTTACTTGTTATGGCCAGAAGAATAGCAAGGATGGTTTCTTCTCTTGGTTTGCCCCTCTGTCATGGCTTTATGGCTCTCTTCAAGCATTTACAGCCTGCAGCAATCTTGGAGCTGTGGACTGGATGGATGACAGAAGAGTCATGTGTTCCTAGAGTGGGTCCCTGTAGTCAGCAATGGAGAAAAAGAACGTGGGGACAGGATCATAAGGAAAACTGTGGATCTGGACCCACTGATGCCTCTTCCCTGGCTGGCCAGGGTCATATTAGTGGCTTACCAAATGCATTGGAGTTTATTGCAACATCCTTTTAAAAGCTTTGTTAAAGTCCATTCTCTCTTCCCTCATCTCTTACTTTTTTTTTTTCTTTTTCAAGATGCCTTAACAAAACAAGGGTCCTTCAAATCCATGCTCAACTAGAGTTGGCATTTTCTTCTGTTTACAATAGCCTGATGAGACAATGCAGGAATGAGGTTGCCACTCTTCTCCTTTATTTTGTAAGAGGAAGCAAAAATCTTCAGTGACAAACTATTCTTCTTATACGTTGTGACAAAGACTGGAAGCAATTCTGTTCAGTCACTGAACTCACCTTGAGTCGTCTCATGCAAATACCATAATTCAGAATTTCTTAAATGGTGGTCTGCAGTACACAGCTCTGGATCTGTATCATCTGTAGTGTTTTCAGCTAACTGATGGCAAAGGTGCAGGGTATCCCTGGGGAAACAAAGGGAAAGCTCTGAATTATCTATTCAGTAGTTTTGGAGCTATGGTTTCTTTGCCAGGAACAAGGCTTCTGTATTACTGGTCTACTGTGTAATTAGTGACTAATGGAACAACAACCCCCAGTATATTAATTGCTATTGTAGCTGTATACAGAGCATTGTTCTCTTTGTGACAGACATATAAATTGTGTGCAACTACATTGTCCCTTCCAGAGTAGCTCTCTCTAGAGTTAGGTGTCAGTAATGAAATGAGGCTGTTCCTTGAGGATGGATAGTGTTATCTCTAAGGGCTTGTTTAGGCAGGAGCACACAGGAAAGTTGATCTGCATTAAGTAACAAGGTGCGTTTCGAGTGGATTATGTAAACTGTATTAAACTGATGTGTGCACACACACACTCGTTCAGAATTAAAAATGGCCTTCATTTGATTTTGTTTAATTTTCCTTTAAAGGGAATTAAACTAAATCGAATTAAGGCCACTTGACTGCTGGTTGAAAGTGTGAACATTAATTCTCCTGTGATCCGTAGTAAAAGTTCAGTGTGTTATTTTCCTAAGAGGGCAGAGGTTCTCTTGGCATTCCTGGACATTGTGCTGAGCGAATGTGAAAGTTGCCTTAACTATCCATTTTAACACTCTGAAACTCAGTGGGAGTGTCATCCATGCTCTGCCTCCCTCCCCGAATCCCCTGTGTAACTAGTGCAGAGGGATACTGAAAGTGTACTTTTAAGAAAAGTTTTACTTAATTGATGAAATGTGGGAAGGGTTGTACAGGTTTTGGTTTTGTTTGCTTGATTTGTTTGTTTGTTTGTTCTGGGAGGTGGTGGTGGTGTTGCTGCTTGTTGTTTTTTAAATCCTGGAGACGTAGCCCTTCCCTACAGTAAAACAGAAGCACAGAGGGATAAGTTATTTTCCCACAGAAACTTAGCACAAGCTGCCTTTAGAATCCAGCCAAAGATTTGCTGCAGTCAGCACCAATGCCTGGCTGCTGTGTGTCGGTATGCAGACCTTCTCTGTATGAGGTTGGGAATTCCTGTACCCATGTTCTCTTTTTTGGATCCTCTTGTCTTTCTGAGAGGAAACCTTGGTCTTACGGCTGTGGAAGAAACCTCTTACTCTTCCCAATATTGTTAAATAAGATAGGACATCCCATTAGATATAACTTCTGTCAGACGTGGAAGCCTTACTGAGAACTGATGATCTCCATTGCTGAAGATCATCTCTCTGACCAACTGTCTTAGCTGCCCATTGGAGGTCGTACAGGCAGACAGTGAATATGGGACTCTCAGTTCAGACACACTGCACAGCAATGAATGTGAGCAGAGCAGTTGGAGGGTGGAGAGGAAGCCAAGTCCCAAGATCCCTTTGTAATGCAGAGGGCTTTTTGTGAAGTCACATTAAAATGAACAGGCAGGCCATGATTTGAAATGAGATAAACCTGTGGAGTCCTGGAGTTTTAATGTACTACTGATAAATGGATTCTGTTCTTATTCATCCCACTCTTGCATAATGAAGAAAGAAACCTTTTCTGTGAATTGACCTGTGTTTCTTTCAACTCTACCTGTCTAGATAGAGCTCCCAATTCAGTGTCTAGTTAATCCTGTCCAGGACTTAGGAAGACCTTTGGTATTGACAGCCAGGATTGCATTAATGGAAGAGAGCTGTATTCAGCAAATTTGGTGAAGAATTCCCTTTACATTTCTTGTAACATAGTTTTGCATTTTCTTAGTGCAACACACTGCACTTGTCCAAGTACTTAAGTTTGCATGGGCTCTCTTCTGTTTATTAGAAATAGCAGAGCCAATTTTTATACGCATCATGAACAGTATGTTGGAAGCTAATGAGAGCATGGCTTTTTTATTTATTTTTTTTTTTATTTAATGAGAAAGCCAATGTCATCTTCAACACTAACAGATGCTTTTTCAGTGCTTAACAATAGAGCCTCAACTTAAAAAGTCCAGGCATTTTTCAGATGCCACTGTCAGCTGAAGGAATGTCACCTAGAATACAAGAGTCACCAAGGTGCAAGTACAAAAAAAAAACTGTGCTGCAACCTCAGCAGAGCACCTTGTGTGTTGATTCCATACCTGTGGACTTGAATTTCTCCTTTCCAGAATTCACAGGTGAGGAGGTTTTAGTTCACCCCTCTCTCAGCACATCTGTATTTCCAAGTGTTCGTTCTATTGATGGTTGGTTTCTCATGTCATTTGGATCTCACATTTAGAGAGTTGAAGAGAAAAAAATGTAATCAACTACCTGACAGCCAATTGCATCAATAATGCTCTGCCATTTTGTGCTCGGGCATCTTCAGTGAAAGCCGATGGCAAACTGTTCTTGACGTTTTCTTGTGCCACATCAGTATGTTTCTACTATGTCCAGTTATAGCCTCAGCCCTTATAAAAGTTTTAAGGTTAACATTGCATTGCTCTAATTGTTGCTGTGCTGCTATTGTGATTTCTTATTTTATTTGTCAGCATCAAGGTCCTTATTTTTTTAATAAACACCATCTTGAAGCAAGGGACATCCTCCTGTATACCCAGTGTAGTACAGAGAAATGATTGACTTGTTTTAAAACAGATATTGCTGAGGGGCTGTGATAAACACTGAACTTTTAATGAGAACCATTTTATATCTTGATAAACATGAGGCCAAATTTCCATTTCACTATTTTCTTTAGCTATAAAAGTCCTGGAAATATCCACTGTGATCCTTTACTCGTTAAACTTTACCCCAGTGTGGCACACGCAGCAAGTTCTTATTGTTTTAGGTAGACATCTGAGGCACGGGCACCCTGACTCACAAGAGGAAGGACATGCTAATGCAAATACTGTTATCAATGGTTGCACAGAACTTATAGAATATAAATTGCTACAGTCTGACAAACTCATGGAAATCACCAAGCATGTAGTCTTTTGTTTCCTGTGCTATAGTCCTGGGCATTTAAATGCTCAGCTCTTCTACAGGGAAGATCTTGTTATGCAAATTGAATCATATTGACTAATACTGAGATTGTCTTAGGAAGGGATGCTCTATTTAGGCAGGCCAGAAGGCATTCTGATGACTGAAGGATTGAAGACTTCACTTTCCAAAGTGATTTAGTTATACATAAATACAAATATAATGAGAGAGATTCAATTTTTCTATATCCATTTAGCTTCACTTGTGGACATTTATTTATATTGCTTTAAACTTGGCTTTTTGTGAACTATGTATGTAAGGTACTATTAAAGCATTTAAATAGAGTTTAGAAATCTGGGCTTTGGTCACTCAGGAGGGCAGAGCCCATCAGTTGTCAATGAGATTTGAGCTCTGATGTATCTAAGTAATTTCTGAAAATGAGTCATCAGTCTGTGAAGTGCATGGGCCATTCTGCATACAGTGAGAACTTGCTTGCAGAGACCACTGAGGTGAAAGAGATGATACCAAGGCAAAGGAAAAAGAGATTACAAGATTGTGGAACCACTGACTTTTGGTTCCCTGGCTTGAGTCCCAGTTAGAACTTTTTCTAGAAAACAGTCCAGACAAATCATCTTTGTCTATAGCATCCTAACTTCAGGAGAGCTCATTGCTAGTAGTCTTGCTTGCCTGTAGCATCTGGGTGACAAGTGTGGGTAGATAGAGCAACAAAGTGACAGGTTTAGCATGGTCATGACTAGTAGTGATTTCTTGGTAATCTTTGTGTTGTGTTCATAAGTCCATAATTACAGTTCAAGTAAACCAACAAAACTTACATTTTTGCAAGGCTGTTGAGTGTCATCTTCCATTAGTGAGAAGAGGAATCTTATACTGACCTTTTGGTACTTGGTAAAGGCATAAATAAAGGTAGTAAATATGTGTCTACAGGGCCTTTTCTTCTGCAAGCACTTGGGTGTTGGTGTTTATTTTTTTGTTTGTTTGTTGGGTTTTGTTTTGGTTTGTTTGTGTGTGGTTTTATGGTTTGTTTGTTTGTTTTGTTTTGGGGGGGTGGGGTGGGGTGGTGGTGGTGGTGGTTAGGGTTTGGGTTTTTTCACTAAGGGAATTTCCCATCTCTTTCACATCTCATCCACTGGATGGGATTCTCAAGAGCCTTCTGAGTTTGAGGCCTGATAGGCTCTGGAAGGGAACAAGTTGGTCCTGGCTATTTTAATGCTGGACTTCTGCATGTGAAGCATTCTTGAATACTGCAACCCACTTTACCTGCCTTTCCCTCTTGGCCTGTAATGTCTGGAAGCATTCCTTGTCCTAGGAAGTGGCTACTAAATGAATGAGGAAGGTAAGTTTTGTTCTCTAGGTTGATCATAAGTGATCGTTGCAAATAAAATTGGATATTTGGTATTTGAGCTTCAATGACTTCTTCCAATTGATGGCATGAGTCACATGCTACTTGATGTCCTGGCTGCATAAAGACAGTTCTTGTAGTGAGGGTGTGATGAACCAGCTCCATGGACAGAGGCAGTAGCAAGCCTGAGAGCTCACTGAACCAAGACCTTTCTCTTTGTAGGTCACACAAGCCTTGCCTGCAGCGTCATTCCTAGAAAAATCAGGCTACTGTAGGATTGATTGGCTGAGGCCAGAGCCCAGATGTAATTTTCTCCTGTCGCATTCAAAAGAGCCCAAAGTAATTGATTTCGTGTGTATGCAGGCAGCTTGCATAGCCCAGCGATGGAGGGTGTGGCTGTGTCCTCCTCCAGTTCATTTAACTTGCATCTGACCCAGGGCTATGGCAAATTAGGGTTTGTCCGTTCACAATGGAGAGCAGCTCCCATTTAAAATATGCTGACTGCATTATCAGTCATCAGCATGCAATGGAGAGAAAGTCCTCACAGAAAAGAGGACTTGATTAGATGGTAGAGAGAGGCAAACAGCAAACCCAGAACATCATGCCAGTACAGCTTGTGTTAATCTGCTTGTTTCTCTATCTGACAAATATTTGGGTTCTCTGTATCCACATTTTCACTAGTAAAACTTTTGTAAATATTCTTATGTATGTCCTGGGCCCAAGTGGGTCACATTGGTTTGGTTTGAATCTAGTAGCTCTGAACTGTGTGGTGCTGATAGTGAGAGAAAATGGAAAAAGAGCAGCTACTTCAGTTTACAGACAGGTTTGAAAGTCAGATTGCTGTGGTTTAGCATGCTATTGTCCATCAGCTGGACTGCAGTAACTCCCCACTTTTAACCAATTCCATCACCCTCCTAATGTATCTGCCAGAAAAGACAGGTATTTGGCTAGGAGTCAAAAGGTTCAATTCCACTGCCTTCATCTACCACAGGCTTCCTTGCAGCCTTGGGCAGGTTGCTTTGGTTTTTTTCTGACCTCTATCATTCATCAATAATTGGAAGATGATACCCAAGCATTTGTTCCACAAATACTAGATTCCTCATATGTTGCATGATCTCTGTAAATGCATTATACCTATTAATAACTGTTAATGGAGGGAAGATCAATCCTAAGGTCCACAGTCCTTCACGGTTTGACTAGCCCTTACACAAACTGTAAGCATACTTTCTCTGATTCATCTGCAAGATCAAAACTCATCTGGGAGCACCAATTGCATCAAAGGCAATGCATTATACATAGGGGAAAATTTTTATACCATACCATCTCAATTACAAGATCACCCATTTTTATCTTCCTGTGTCCCTTTTCCATTGCAAATTATGGATCCTTATGCAGCAACTGGCTCTTACTAGATTTATGTGTAAGACTTAGTTCAGCTGAGATATCTAGTTACAGATTTGCACATCCCCCTGAAGAGGGAAGAGCAAACCTCTGCATCTGGCTGTAATTTGAGTTCTAAGGATAGCATCTTCCTCTACACTAGTGATTTTTATACTATACTCTATCCACAGTGGTACTTAAGCACTTACCTGTGTGACTGTAGCAGTAGTGAAATATGCCACAAGCTTTCAGAGGTCGGTGAATGCAAGTATTTTTATTATTTTTTTATTATTATAATTATTAATTTAGGGATTTCTTGCTGTTTAGGATGATCTCTTTCCAGAGTCACTTCTGTGTTTTATTACTCTTTGATTGGCAAGATGAATGTGTCAGTGTTATGAGTTTTTCAATTTTTGCAGTAAGAAGACCTTTAATCCAGCCTTCCAGCAGGGAAATCAGTTGAAATTCCCAATGACATGTGAGTTCTGTCTGAAGGAAGGCCTTGTAGGACTGCGGGCCAATTATATTACTTGACATTTTACATAGTGGTATCAGAATGCTTGTCTAACAAATACAAGACAAACCCTGACCAGAGACAGCTTGTAACCCAATAAAATAGCATCACACACAGCAAGCCAATTACTTTACTACTAAATTGCATAGGGTAAGAAAGCACCATCCACATCTTGTGGCTCTTTGATTTGGGGTTTGGCTTGGGATTTTATTTACCATTGGTCAGTTCTAGCCCAAAATGTCCACTTCCCTGAAGAAAACCAACCAGTGTTTGTTTCCAAATGTCTCTTTCAGTTTAATGAGATTTGGCATGGGAAGCTTTTAGAGGTAATTGCCATTTGTGGGAAGTTGCCTGGGTCAGACCATAGCTTCTGCTACTCTTTCAGGCTAGCGTTTAAATAATAGTATTAATGGTTTGAAATCTGTATTTCAGGATTGCTCTTCATAGGAATCCCAAGTCAGCTAGAAAAGAGGGTTGTTATTGTTGTTCTCAATGTTTTCTTCATTTGATTTCCCTTTTTTTTTTTTCTTCTTCTCTTTTTCTCCCTCCAGCACAATGTTTAGTGATTGTACACTTAAAATGGGAATTTGGGGGAGGGATTACAGAACTCTGCTCTTGGAAGCAGAGATGCTCATTATACTCTGTCCACAAAATTGTTCTGGTTTTTAAAATTTCTTTTATTTTAGCATCCCTGCCACGCTGTTTAGAGAATTATTTTTTGTTATGAAGAATACGGACGTCTTTAATGGTACCTCATCCCCTAATTGTTGTGCTGGAAGGGCTGACAATTGGGTGCGTTCACACCTTTACACTTGACAGCCGAATTGCTTTCTGCCAAATAAGATTACAGAACGTGAGATGCTTGTGGGGTGAACCCTCTTTCATCCTCTTGCTGACCAACAAACAGCACCTATGCAAAATAGTATGTAGCTTGCATCTTCTGCAGGCAGCTGGGGGGGGGGGAAGCAAACCATTTTGTACCAATGCTGGCAGCACTGAGTGCCACAGGCAAGACCCCTGTGTCATTAGTCTGGAGAACACGCTTGCCATTCCCCTAGCTCTTGGAGCCGCCTGCAAAATGCAGTGATCGATCCCCGGCATGGGCAAAGTGGGGCCTGCAAAGACCCCCTCGGTCCACAACCCGCCACGGAGCAGGGTGGCACCACAGTCAGTATCGATCTGCGCCTGAGAAATTGGTGACCATTCTATTATATAATTATTGATGTAGCTGGAAAATGCCACAGGCGAAGCTCAGCTCGCTATTTGTTATGCTGTATTGTCTCTCTCGTCTGCGTTGGGCCTCTGTGTTTTGCCTCTTGTGTTCCCATTGCATGTTTATTTATACCGTGTGCCTTTAGCTTTCATATTTCTCCTGCGAATCCAACTTGGAAAAACCAGCTCTAGTTTTTGTTCAGGAGAAGGAGGGGTTGGCTGTGAAGGAAACAAATTCCTCCAGACACTTCTGAAGGCCCTAAGCTGAATACAAAAACCAGGGAGAAGGTGTGAGCAGGGAAAGGGGCTTGGGAGACAGAAGGCCTTCTTTACCTTAGTGGGGCCCACAGGAACTGCCAATCTTTTTATCAAACATAGACTTTAGAAGCAGCCCCAATGTACAGTCTCATCCATCATGTGGTTGGGACAAATGGGTTTAGACTTCATTTCCAGTAGCAATTAATTGAAGTCTACCCAAATGGTCTCAAAGTGCTCTGGGATTGTACATACTCAGTACCTATGCATTTCCAGGAAGGGGTGAGGATGGCCTGTCACAAGCTTCAGTCAATGGCTGAAGCATTGCCTGGTACAGAAGCATGCTTTCCAAAAGCCCAGGAGTGAGGAGAGTTGAGTGATACTGCATCAGCCACAGGGAAGTTCCATGCACTGAGCCTTGCTGAATGAACTGCCCTTGACAAGTCACAAGGAGGCCAGTTGCAGGATTGGTCTGAGGTGTCTTGGAAAATGTGGAAATAGAAACATGGAAATAGGAACGCGGAGTCTAAAAGACCTCCACCTGACGGGTCACAGGGCAAGAAGTGGGAGGCAGTAGCAGAGCTGGTGTGGGGTGTCTGCACCTGAAGTATGTGAGCACAAATATCTTTCATGTGGAGGACTTTCAGGGCAGGAGTGAAGGGTTAGACTTTTCCAGGCAGATGTGAGGTAGGTATCTGAAGGCAAAGCCCATGGTGTGCTGTGGTGTGTGAGCAAGACCCTCGGCATCAGCCTCCTCTGTGCGTGGCGCTGGCACACACTAGTACTCTCTCACCTGCACTGGAGCAGAAAGTTATTAGTCAAAATGCAAAGATAAAAGATTATGATGTGCAGGATTAAATAACTGTACAGACTTCAGGCATCTGCAGGACACAGTCCTGCACCAGTCAAGAGAAGACAGACTGGCTGAGGATGTTGGGATAACGGGGCTTTTTCTTTACAAAGGACTGATTCATTTTCAGCATGTGCAACGGGCTACCGGTATGTGGGTGTACGGGACTGCCCTCTCCTGGAGGAAATATGCTCCACTTTCCTCTTCCTCCCCTTTTGGCTTCCTTAGCCCAGCGCTGCTTGATCTGATGGTCAGAGTGAAGTGCAGCGTGTGCCCTGGTACCTGATGTGGGGAGTTTGTGCAGAAGGCTTTTTAAGAAAAAATTAATCTTTTGAGACTACTGCCATCCCTCTGTCTTCCCCACTGATGAAAAGCTTTGTATCTTCTTAGTATAGATAAAGTATAGATTGAATCAGTGGTCTTTGTGTATCATGCAGGAGCAGTCTTAACCCAAAGCACTGTATGCCAGCAATGGTGTGTGGCCAAGAGCCATGGGATGGCAGCTATTTGTAGCAGTATAGGCAGCAGTACCTCCAAATACTGGTGGGGAAGCTGAGTCCTGGGAACGGGTCACTGTTGGGATAGGAAGTAACTGTGTAGGGTCTGCTTCTCGGTGTTCCATGCATCTGAGCTTCAACAGTGGCAAGCCAGTTGCAAAATATAAGCATCCTGCAGCCTTGAATAGGAGCAAAGTGCCAGCTCTTGAAAGCAGCAGGCTGGCATAAAGGTGGGCCTAAGCTTAATCTGACAGCCAGAGGTGGCTGATGAAGAAAGACAGAGGGACAGAGCCTGGCAAACACTTATGCTTTTTAGGGTGCAACTGCTGGAGCTGCCTGGGTCTACAGGCTTCAACTAAAACCACTCTGCTAAAGCTATCGCCTTGGGAGAGCAGTCAGGCCACAGACAGAAATCCCTCTTTGGCACTGGTGGGTGCTGTCCGAGCACAGAGAAGAATTTAGTTTATTCCCCAACCTGCAGTTGCCACTGGAGTGATATTTTAAGTCTGTGTTTTTATTGCTGTTCAGAGAGGGCTGGTTTTAACTTGTCTTAGCACTGCCACACTCTTCTAGCTACAGGATAAAACAGTGCCACCCCACACCTTCAAGTAGACTGCTGCTGTAGGGAGGCAGCAAGCAATCAGCAGAGATTCACTGAGGACTGTGATGCTGTAAAATAGCCTCTCTGCACAAGATACAGGGAGACGCTTACCGAGGCGACAGGGAAGCTATACATTTCTTTTTTCCAATCCATTAATCAAAGTGCCTGTGGTTCCCATTCCGGTGAGGCAGGTGAGACTCTAATAAATATTGAGCAGCAAAACTTGATCCGTATCCAGGCTCTCAGAGCATTTTCATAAATAAGAAGTTGCAAAACAATAAAATAAAACAGTTCGTTTCCCAGACACTCCTCTGTGAGCTCTTATTTGTGGTTGCAGGGCTGTGCAGCTGGCAAGGCTGGCCAGGCTTTGGCTGGAGATGAGGAGCAGGATAGCTGAGACAGGCTTTCCAGGAAGAGGGAGTTTTATCTCCTCCCTCTGCTATTGATGGATCGTGTGCGACAGGGTCTGCAGCTGGATTATTCCCTGACGCTGTGGCTGTGGCAAGCCGTTTTCTCAATGCCCTCTTTGTACTGGCTCGATCTTATTACTGGTGATGGCCTTGGAGTCGATACAGAGTTGGTTTCACATCCCAACAGAAGGCAAGCGGAGGAAGTCCTTCTCCAGGCCTGATGCTACTACGGTCCTTGTTTGCTGAGTAGCTCCATCAATTTACACAGGACTATTCAGATACAGAAGCACTTTGTTATATAGCTGCTTTTTTAGGTACACCTTCCAGCTATCATGACTTTTAGTTTCTTCTTTTCACCTGTTTCTTAGCCTGGTTTCATACAGTGACACAGCTTCCATGTGCACGGTACCTGGCTGTCTTTCAGTCTTCTGTAATTACCAAACACGTTGACTTATTTTCAGATAAACTGAAATCTTAAAGCTACTTACCGCTTATAGTTTTTGTGAAAACAGAAGGAAGTGACCTATTTCATTCTGCAGCTGCATCAGCTCAGCTATATGTTTGGACAACAGAGACTCTATCCAGAAGAAATGTTAGCAATGTCCTTGGTAGTGGGAAAAGCCTCACTTCCGGTGCTTACAGAACTTGCTAGTACTGTGGTCTTGCCAAGTGCTTTACTTCTTGCCAAGATGCCATTTACCACATTGGGCTACTGATCCAGCAGGGTCCACGTTGTTCTTTGCATTTTTGACCTCAATATTAAAAGGAAAGTGAAGAAAATCCTGTAATGCCTCTGTCCAAAAGTGTGCTGATGTGTATTGGGGTGTGGGAAGGCTGGAAGCAAGGAGGAGGAGAACAGTCCTTTGAAGATCCACTTAGGTCCCTGAAACCTTAGGATTTGATGGTTACTGTTATCCCACTCTGCCAATCAATAGGCAAGTGAGCAAGGTCATGTTATGGCAAGGGAGCTGGTGCTCAACTAGTGCAGGTGGCTGGCGATGCTGAAACTGTTTGTGCTGCATTTTTACTTTGTTTGTTTGTTCATGTTGGTTTTGTGTGGTCTCCTGAATTGGTTCAAATTTACCATCTATATTGCTTGATTTTAGTGCAGGTGTGTGGTTGGGGAGATGGAGGGTGAAAGGTTGGGGGGGGGGATGTTGTTTGTTTGTTTGTTTGTTTGTTTGTGTCTTTCTGCAATGTTGATTTTAGTATGACCAGAAGCAACAATTTTGGCAAATTCCTGGGAAACTCCTAGCCTTGTAGGCTCACTAACTTGTAGGGAATTAAAGGTGTGCTTTTGAAATTCCCTGAAAGTTCTTCAATATTTTCCTGAACCTTTTGAGGTTCACCTATTTTTAATGTAGTACTTTGGACTTTGATAACTGAGCATGAGCTTCAGAGAGGGTTTTATGTGACTCATTTGTTCAGGCCTCTAGACTGCCATTGGTGTGTGTGGAATTAAGAGCCTGCTAACATTCACCTCTCTGGTTCTAGATGCCTTTCTATCCTGCAGAGGGTTGGTGTGAAGGAGGACAAATCTGGGATCTGTGTTGAATGGAATTGTTGGTTCTCACTCTTTTACATATGTGAGTAAAGCAGCCAGCCCCCAGCATTCACTGAAGTGCTACGCTCCCATTTGCTTTAGAGTAGCCTACAGCAGTGTACACAATTGAGGATTTTCCCCGGCTTTCTTTAGTACAGGCTACATTTGCACAGTGTATGAATTTGTAATAAGCATGTGTTGTTTGTTTAAGAACTTAAAGCCTATGCCAAAATTTTCTCTCCTTGGCTTTAAATGTGTGGCCTAAGGGTAGTTTTATTACAGCTATCAGTTGAGTGGGAGCATGCTTGTGTTTCCAGTGACCAAAGTTTTGAACTAGATTTGAGATATGTCTTCAGCCTGTGCTATGTCACCCTAGGTACAGCCAGAGTTAAGAGAAGTCTGTGTGCTTGCTTTAAAACACCTTTTGCTTTGCTCTGTCAAGAACTTGAAGAGTTGGAACGTGACTACCTCCTGTAGAGCCTCCCCGGACAGGGCGACCCATGGCTCTGCCACTGATGGCATGAGCTGTGGATTGCTGCTTGCAAGTGAGAGATAAGTGCAATATCCCCTCTGGGGTGCTACGCTTCAGAGGACTTGCAGCATCACACTTTCCTTCTGGAAAATGAAAGAGCAATCTCAATTGCATTCCTAGCACCACTTCCCTCAGCACTCTAGGCTTCCCTTGGTGGTATCCCATCGAAGTATTGACTAGGGTGAACATTGCTTATCTTGGGAAATCAATGAGATGACAGCCTAAGGTACTGCAGCAAGAAGACAGGCAAGGAGATATGTATCTACCTCTGACTTTTTTCCACCTCAATAAATATGTTTCCGTAATCCAATGGCATTGTAACAATATGCAGTAATTACTGTGGCTGCATCCATCTCCTTTGATTTAATCAGACAGATATTATATGTTAAGTATTAATTGATTATTAAAAGCATATTTGCTGATGCTTTCAAATCCCTGTAATGACACATAAACAGTTATTTACTGTGCAGCTATTAAAACTCAGCAACTTGACTTGCTTTTTACAATCAGTATTTATTTAACATGCAGTGACCATCCTATCCCATTAAAACTAAATGTGTTAACTGTGTTTTGGGCACTTAATTTTAAAGCTTTTTTTTAACCATAATGTGAAGTGATTACAAAAAGCTGTTGTCTTTCTTAGGAGGTATTCAATGCTACACAAACAAATTTCAGGAGTCACATTTTGAAAGCCTGCCATGACATCACTCTGGGTCATGATCAACAAGCTGTTATGATGTCTCTAATAAAGTAGGTTGTTTTTTTTTTGATAATGTGGTGTTTCAGTTTTAAAAACCCTGTATGACCTTACATCCTCAGAGGCTGAACACCTCAAGTTATGTCCAAATTTCCTGAGACATGGGATATTGAGGGTTCCTTAACTAAGCAGAGCCCAGCTTTCCTATTTGGGAAAAGCAGATCTGCTCTTTACAACAGGTTTAAAGATATTTAATGCCATAGGCAGAGTCTTAAGAGGAACAATTCTCTTGACTTTACATTAACCTGTGGAAAAACTAGGCTACTTAAGAAAACTTTGAGTAGTTCACAACTGAACTGTCTCCTCTTGTCTTCCATTCTTCCTTTCTCATTGCTGGCTTGGGAGCTCCAGGAAATAAACTCTCAGTCAGGAGAGCAGAGAATCCTATAGAGGCCAAGTACTTCTCTGTAATGTAATTATGATCTTTGTGAAACATGGTGGTGGTTGCCTGGGCATAGGTGTTGTGTTGTGCAGCTGTGATGGTGTGGGTGTGCACAGCTGGTTGTGAAGCAACTGGGACATGTCTCCATTCAATTCCTTTAAAGTCCCCTCTCTCCACTCTTTTTGCTCCCAGGCCTGGAGCAGCTCAAGATGCGTTTTCTTTCCTTGCCAGAAGACAGTTGAAGTCTCTGTGGTAGGGTGTGCGTTCCATCTGCCTGCCCTTTCTGGAGTCTGCAGAGCTTCCTTGCAATTCCCTTATGCTTCAAAGCAAATAAATAAATATTTGCAGAGTTATTAAAGATTTATTGAAAGTGCCATATATTTAAACCATCTTGTGAAAAAATAGATGACTGAATATTTATAATTTACGTGTTGGGCATCCTCTATGTATTTATTTATTCCTCCTTAATCTGATCTGTGTTTTATAAATATTGCAAAAGACCCGTCAATAATAGAACAGGTTTTCATTAATCCAGAGGAATAATTAGAAGACGTTTAGGATAATATTGTTCTGTACAAATATTGCACGAGCCTGGGAAGAGAGATGTTTTGAACAACAGCTGTCATCTGTGTAGCTGGGGCATAGACCATCACCCCTCACCATGTCAGGTAGGAGCTGGTGAGCACCTTGGGTTCCTTCTGCATGTTATCCCGCCTTCCCCGGTCACAGGGACAAGTGCTTGCCTTACGAAGCCATCCTTAGAGTGGTAAGCCTACTTCTCTAGTGGAGGACTGCAGCATTTAATCATTCTCTTGTGAAGCAAGATGGTCTTCTACTTGGGATCAGTCTAGATTTGCACTTGGCACAGAAATGTGGCAGAGGCAGGGAGCTGTGCAATTGCCCTCACAGGTTTCTCAGAGCCCTTGCCCTCTGCTGACAAGTCTACTGGTCAGTGTTAAATTCTGCCCAGGGCAGATGTAATAGTCTTTACTAGAAACAATCTTGTGAGATGGTGACTGTTTTCAAAAGGATAACAAGCTTCTACTTGTACTAATGGCTCAAGATCATGAGGAACCATCACCCATAGCTGCTCCTTCCTTACTCTTTCCTTACTGTTGCCTCAGTTCAGAGTTTTCTGTCTCCAGTTATTGTGCTTAGAATCATAGTTAGTTAAACAAACAAAAAAAACCAAACCCAACCAAAAAAAACCAAACAACCCAAACAAAAATACCCACACAACAAAACAACTCCAACAACACAACAACCCCAAACAAATGAAAAAAAACCCAAAACACAAACGATCAACAGTAATTATATTTTGTGGTGGTTATTTCATAGTCCTTTTAAAACTATGCTCACAAGGCAAAATTAACAGTCTTACTGCCTACAGTGTATTCATTAAAACTTTGACCTTCTTAATGCTAAACTTTCACTGGAGGGCACTTGCCTGGCTTCTTCGCTATCCTGTAGCATACAGTCTTTAATGTCAGAAGTGCAGAAACATTTGAGTCCAAGCCTCATCTAGTCCAACAGTCTGCATCTGACATTTTGAAAGGTTTTAGGCATGTGAAAGATGCTCACACCTCCACTTTGAGATCATACACTTAATTGGAAAGAGAACCTAATCCTTAGCACAGATCAAGCTATGAAGCAACTGAGTTTTGGGGGAGTTGTTAATTATTACAGCCATGTTGCTTTGGTCTTTTAAGTGAATAACCTGTGTGTAGTTAAATACAAGCAACTGCTCTTGTGCAATGATTGAATGCTAGTATGGCTGTAAGCTCCCAAAGGGCGAGATAGTCTCTCTTTGCATATGCCTTAGTGTTGTGCAAGATCACCTCACCTATTTTGGGAATGGAATAACCATGTGTGGGAAGATGTCCCATCAGATCATTTAGCTGCCTGGAGAAGCAGAGCACAGTAGCTTGATCAGCATGCTGTACTAATACGTCCACACTTTTTCTAGGACCTAAGTTAAATCATTCTGTGTGACACAGACATCTTCTTTGCTGTCCAGAGCCTAGGGCTAAGCAACTCTTGACTTTTAGATAATGCAAACTACAAATCTTAACGAACATGGTTTGAGCTCCAGCCCTTATACGGAAATACTACTCAGCATTATGTTCCTAAACCTATAGCAGAGAAACTGTAGCATCCTTTGAAACACTCAGGGGGCCTGTGCACCATGTCATTTGGTTATTGTTTGGCAGGGGACAGAGGGTTTAGGTCCCTGGGGTTTTTTTGGACTTAGTTGACTAATGCAAAAGACAGACCCTAAGACTGGGGCTGAAGGAATTGACTGTAACATTTGGCTAACGTAAGCATCCAGCCTGTCTTTTGCCTGAGGAAACAGTGAGAGAGGGAGCATACAGTCTTTATGTAAAACCCTGATAGGAACAGGACTTAGGGACATCTTATTCCC
>JANIJG010014336.1:76490-94727 GCA_024611175.1 Megaceryle torquata
TGAGGCTGTCCCTGCTCTCAGCAGGGGGGTTGGACTGGATGACCTCTAGAGGTCCCTTCCAACCCAGACATTTCTATTAATCTAGGATAAGTAGACAGAAACAGAAGGTCAGGACGTTGATAGCCATGAAATTAGTGTGTGGTAACAAGAGACCTTTATACCCAAGCATTGAGCCTTGAAAAGGGGGCAGTGGAGAGCTGTGCTTTACTGGTGGTTGTTTTTCAAAACCATTGTGTTCTGTTAGGTCCTTGTTGGTATCTAGATTGACATTGCCAAGACATGTTTCATAAACATCAGGAGGGTTCTTACTTTTGTTCTTCATAAAGGAGATGAACAGACCAAGCAAGCTCTTAAATTCTGAGTATACCATGGACAAGTCTGGTCCTGTGGCTCTGTCTCTAGCCTTCAACATTATCTGCTATTCTGTGCTGAGCTCCCTGCACAGTGCTCTGCCCATACCTCTCATCATAGCTCCACAGTCTCCCTGTCTTGTAAGCCTCCAAGGAGGCAGTGCCCAGCTTGCTGAAAGGTGGGCTAGATTAACAATGGGAACTGGGAGTATTCCCCACTGGGAGCATACCTTCCAGATATATAAATAGGAAATCCACCAGATATCTAATCAAGATATTTATTCTTTCTTTCTGTAAATAGTAGAACAAGAGTTATTTGATGATGATGGAGTTCCTTTTGCCGTGTATTTCAATGAATAATCTTTCACTACTCTTCCTATTCCACATTTATGTATTTCTTAAGGGCTCCAGATTACTTTTCAAAGCCTCCACGACTGAGGTGTTAGCTTAAAGGAAGGGGAGGAAAGAAAAAAAGGTAAATTTATTCATAAAAAAGGGGATTTTGTGGTTAATGAAGCAGGTTTAAAATAATTTTTCCATAAGAAAGCAATTAGAATGAAACATTTCAGAGAAAACGTTGATTTTTTTATTTTTTTTTAATAACGCTTATTTCTAAATTAATGTAGAAAGTATACATTTTTCTGCCCTTACATTTTTGCCCTCTATTTTTCTGTAGGGATTTTTTTTTCCTTTTTTTTTTTCTTTTACAGTTAGCTACAAGAAATGGTAACACTTTCAGGAAGATTTGCAGGCCATCTGCCCTTTCCCTTGGCACAGTCTCAGGGGGACAGCAGTGGAGGTGGGTTGAGGGACCATGCGTCTCCTGAAGGGCCACGTCTCCAGCTCCCTTGGTTTTCCATGGGCCTGGGCACAGGAATGATCTGAAATGAGCAGCCAAAACAATCCTTCTTTCCCTGAGCCAGAGTTCTTCCCCAGGGCACTGGTGCTCTCAGCTGATCAGTTCTCCCCAGGATCCCTCCCCAGTGTGAATGCTAATTAGGAAGGGTACAGGCAACTGATTTATAATATTCTTGAAAATCTGAATAGATTGCTGTAACGATCAGAATTAATTACTCTTTTCAAGATTTTATGTTTCCAAGCTTCCCTTTTTCCTCCTCTTCCATCCCCCCACCTCCCCTCCCTGCCAGCCAAGTCGTCCTCTTTTCCCTCTGGAGTCCTTCCACTTTGGCTCCCAGCCAGCTCTCTACAATAAAGTCACATGCTAATCAATAACACTTTTATTGAGAGTGACAGACAGGAGCTAACTGCACCAAAGGAGTAACAAGCTCGGCCAGTAGTAAATGCGCTCTTCTCAAATCCCAGCCCTCGTCCTTTGCTCGCTGCCTCCTCAGCTTCCCTTCAATATCTGTCTCAGGCTTCTACTCCTCCCTTCAGACCTGGAGACGCAGTGGTTTTCTGATGACCCTGCCTAAAGTGACGGTCGCCTCCAGGCCTGCTGACAGGAGGCATTTGGTCCCTGGGATTTCAAGATCCTTCAGCCTTGACTGCTCTGCTTTAGTACACTGGTGCACAGGGGCACGTAACTATTATTGTTTTGTCTGAATGCAAGCTTGCTTCTGTGAGCAAGGCTGAAGCATCGTGGGGTAAGAGCAGATGTCCGCAGAGTCAGTCCCATATTAGGCATGTCCCACAGCAGCACATTCATTTCCCAGGACCCTTGAAGGCTTGTGCTAGCACCAGAGCTGTCTGACATGAAGATAAGGATCGGTGCAGAGCTCTGCACTGATGCAACTAAACCAGTCTATAACTGCACTTGGAAAGAACTGAGACCATTGTGGGTGGGAGTGAGGCCACCTCATAGCAGGACTCTGAAGCTTACAGCTGTGGCCAGGACAGTGCTGTTGCTTCCTCGCTGTGATTAAATATGACCCCCACTCATTTCTCTTCTGACTTGGTTTTGCAACTGCTCACGGGCAGGGGTGCTGCTCTGGGAAATTGCTGCCTTTCCTGCATCTGGAGATGCTCTGGCAGGGCAAGGGAGCAGAGTGATCAGAAGTAGCCTTCAGCATCCATCTCCAGCACAACTGACTCTCTCCGCTCCCGAGGGCAGGCCCTTTCTTCTCAAGCATGCCGCTGCTCTGGCAGAGCTCCTGTTGTTTGCCATGACTCATTCAATAGTACATTAAAGCAGGTCTAAGACAAACTGAGAGGCTAATTGTTCCCAGACGGTGAGAAGATAGAAGCTGTCATAAAAAAACATTGCTGGCCATTGCTATAGCTGCTTTCCTGAACTAGGCAAAGCTTGGTTGGAATGGAGGATCAGCGTAATAGGATCAAACTTTCTGATGTGCCTGCAAGAATGACACATCATTCTGTGATCCTCCTCTTCCATGCCACCTACGCAGCCTCTTGCTTTGCCAGAGACGTGGTCAGCTGCAGATGTGCCTCGTCCTTATCACTGTTTCTAATTAGCAGGCAGAGAAGTCTTGCCTTCTGGTGCTAACTACCCTCATCTACCCGGGCAGTGCAGAGCCACCCCACACCTCTTGCCTTGCTGACTGATGAGCATCACTTCTGCCTCATATAAAGGGGATGTTGGTCCACCACCTTCTATTACATGCCCCCTGATGCACTGTCATAGCCCAGTGCAGGCATGCCAATGGATCTGGTGTTATGCTCGCCTAGGGTAATACAAAACCCAAACCAGAGCAGGCTCATAGAGCCAACTCTGCATGTTTAGAACACTGTCTGCTCTCTCCATGCCACCTACTTACAGGACGTTTGACCTATCAATGGTCCTCCTGATCCTAGCTCAGGTGTGTTTTGAAGGGAGTAGGATTAGTTGAGGGCTTCCAAAAGAAACCTCTAAGGCTGCAAAAGAATTCTAAGTCATGTAATAATAATTACAACTTTTTAATAATTATTTCTTCTGTCAGAAGTATAAGAACCAAATTTGCATGATGTTAAAAAATAAATATTTTTCATTATAAAGTTGTAATTTCTTTTATGGATTTCTTAAATGTTCTCTGACATTTTTGGGAAAAAAATTTCTTCATTTCTAGCAGGACACTATCCTATAGAAATTGGAAAAAATCCATTAGAAAAAAAATTTTAAAAACAGAGGTCAGGTCTGATAAGGGTTTGTTGTGTGTTTTTTCCAGTTTTAAAGTGCATCAATGTATTTGGTGGGGTTGTAATGTACGCAGATCAGGATCTTTGGCCTTCTAAAAGATGAGCTGAGATCAGTTTCCTGGATCCTTTACTGAGTTGGTAAATCATTTATTGTGATGTTCTGTTGTACATAACACAGTAATAGAGCTTCATAAAATATAAATAGTACAAAATACTTTGGTTCTATTAACAACCTGTAACTGATGCACTTGAACTCTTTCTCATTTTCCTTTTTAATTTCTCTGTCTTGTAAAGTGAAGTGGTTTATGATTGCAAATAAAAATGAATTTTGTGGATCTCATCTTAATTTTATCATCTCAAAACCATAGTTTCACCTTCTGCCTTGTATTTTATAGTCTCAGTGCAAGGAAGACTGAGGGCAAAAGGGAGAGGAACTGGCAGAATGAGGTGCTGGGAGAGCCAGGGAGCTGTGACGAAGGACGGGGAACTGTCTGAATGGTAGCAGAGAACCCAGCCCCTGGCAGAGAGGGGTCTGGACTGAGGTCAGGATGCTGTCAGTCGCAGAATCTTGTGACCAGTCTTGCTCAGACCTGTTCTTGGCTCATGCTAGGGATATCGATTCCTGACTTCCACGAATTGCTAAATCCTCTTTCAAATTAAAATAAGTGAATAAATAAGCAGAGGTGGAAATGCAGGAAGCACTCCATTTCAGATTACTTTGCAGATCAGGAGCCAAGTGAGAAATCTGTAAGTCATTGAGATTTACTTGTAACAGCAGGACTTAAAGGGGTTGCTTCTGATGATAATGGACCCAGACCCCTAGTGACTTCCTGTGGGGAAGGTTTGCTACACTTACCTATTGAATCCCTTCTTTCACTTAGATTCAGAAATGCATTGTGCTAAATGTGGTTGCTGGCAACCACCGAAACCACTTCTTCCTCTTTTTCACCTTCCTCCCCATGATAAGGCAAAGCCTCAACTCTTTCTGTATACCTTGAGAATGTTTCATGGCTTCAGCCTGGGACATCTCAAAACACAGAGTCACAGAATGTTAGGGGTTGGAAGGGAACTCGAAAGATCATCTAGTCCAACCCCCATGCCCGAGCAGGATCACCTAGAGCAGGTCACACAGGAACACATCCAGGCAGGTTTTGAAAGTCTCCAGAGAAGGAGACTCCACAACCTCTCTGGGCAGCCTGTTCCAGTGCTGTCACCCTCACAGTGAAAAAGTTTTTCCTAATGTTTTTGTGGAACCTCCTATGTTCCAGTTTACATCCATTGCCCCTTGTCCTATCATTGGACCTCACTGAAAAGAGACTGTCTCCATCCTCCTGACACTCACTCTTTATACATTTATAAACATTAATGAGGTCACCCCTCAGTCTCCTCCAAGCTAAAGACACCCAGCTCCTTCAGCCTTTCCTCTTAAGGGAGATGTTCCACTCCCTTGATCATCTTTGTGGCTCTAAAACAGGGATTTTTTTTTTTTTTCCTTCTATATTTGGACTATAGAGGTGGTGCAATGGTGGGGAATATAGTGACCACTTGATGTTTCAAACCAAGTTTACCATTTGTGGAGATTCCTTCAGCAGGCTTTGATCGGAAGGTCTGTCTCCTTCTGAAGTACAGTCTCCTTGGAGCTAGGCTGTGACATCTGTTTGTAAGTGTTCTCTGCAGAGAAGTTATAGTGCTTGTACTTGTGCTGGTCTACAGATGCTGCCTGTGAGGGACTTTTCAAGGGCTGTTGCTGAGCTTCAGCTGGTTTTTTTTGTTTTCCTCCTCAGTACTGGGCAAAGACAGGTGTGGTGGGTTGATCTTGACCTTGGCTGGGCACCAGGTGCCCACCAAGCCATACTATCACTTTCATCAGGACAAGGGGTAGAAAATAAAATGGAAAAAAACTTTGTGGGTCTAGATAGAGGCTGTTTAATGAAAGGAAAGCAAAGGTCACACGTGGAAGTGAAGGAAAACAAGATTTTTTTTCGAATTCCCATCAGCGGTCAATGTCTGGCCTCTTCTGGGGAAGCAGGGCTCCAATTGCATAGAGGCTGCTCTGGAGGACAAGCAGATGCTGCCCCTCCTCCTCCTTTTCCTACCTTTTATCATTGAGCTGACATCATATGGTATGGAATATCCCCTTGGTCAGTTTGGGTCAGCTGTCCCAGTCGTGTCCTCTACCAGGATCTTGTCCACCCCACCCCACTGCAGGGGGAATGTTGGAAAAAAACATCCTTGGTGCTGTGCAAGCCCTGCTCAGCAGTAGCCATAGCATGGGTGTGTTATCAACACCTTTCCAGCTCCCAGTACAATGCACAGCACTATGAGGGCTGCTATGGGGAAAATTAACTCCATTAGGTGGGTCATCCTAGGACAGACAAATAAAACTAAGGGTAAAAAGCCTTTCTTTTCTCCTACTGTCTTCCTGCAGTTTAACTGCCAGGGAGTGGAGGATTGAAGCTAAACCAACCTAGCTTCTTCTCAGAGCATCTCCACCATGTTTACCTACTGCTTGTTAATTGCCCCCATTGACAGTTTTAACTCTGAGAGGCATAAGAATATGCCCCTGTGGATGGAAGAATAAAATGGTGCTTTCCCTCTAACTAAAATATAATACAAACTGATGCTTCAGGGAGGTGTGTGTTCAGGTGAACTTTCAGTCCCAAGGCGGCCTTTCCCTAGGCAACTGAGTGGACACAGTCTGCCATAAAAGATACCAGGCTGAGTCCAACCAGCAATTTTGCCTCTCAGTAGCGCATATGGGAACAAATTGATGGGAGGGGATATATCATGGCACTGTGGGAATGGGAGGGAGCAGATAAATTACAACCCAGCACCACAGAGAAGTGCAATTATCATTGAGCTGCAACCCGCTGATCCCTCTGCTTTACCTCTCCCTTCCCTTGGCTTTCTGGACTGGAGGAAGAGGAAAATGGTGCTCAGTAACCTGTAAGCATGCTGATACCCCAGCCCCACCTTGGGTCTTGCCCCTCAAGATCTGTACACCTCCAGTTCTTCAGATGGTCACTCTTGTACCATGTTGCTTTCCTCCTCTCTGTCTTTGCACGAACATTGTTTTGATGTCCTGGGAGATGTGTGGACAGTGCCCTAACAATCCTTCTCAACAAATGGGTGATGGGCAGCCTTGTGGACCACTGAAAGCACTTTGTCATTGCAATGTATTAGTTAAATCGCTCAGATTTTAATATTATTCCACCAGGTCTAGGAGGGTATGTGTGCATGTATGCATGTGTATGCACATGAAAATCCTTGCTGACGTGTCATCCCTTATTGAGCAAAATATTGACAGGTTTGGAGATGGAGAGGAGACAGGAAAAAAAACATTGTGTCTTTCTGGAGTATTACAAGGCCTCTGCTTTCTGCATTCAGCACCTTGCTTCATCTTGTTCACGCACGTGTGCACAAACACCCCCTGCCACCCCTTACAACCACTTTCTTGCACAGAGCCAGAGCCAAGGAGAGTATATATTTCCTCATCGTGGAACAAAATCTTTTTTAGAAAAAGAATAAAACTTCATTAGAGTATTAATTCAAGGCTTTTATTTTTTATAGTCCCCTTTTTATCATTTTTATCGCTAGGTTTAAAAGGAGGAGATTCCCTACATTAGGGAGGCAGCGAGCTGTTTTACATGGAGTATCCAAGTGCCATTTACTAGCATCAACTTTGGGATGGAGGCTGGTTGCTTTCGTGCCTGACTCGCTCATAGTGCCACTTTGTGCTTTGATTTGGTGCTGTCTGAGGCTGCTTTTGTGCTGTGTGTTTGCCCTGTTACCGTCCATGTATCTTGTCTGTCATGAGGAGCTGGAACCACAGTACTTGTGAATTCCCACCTGTGTAGTGCTTGTTAATTGTTTCCTTCTTCACTTTCTGTAACAGAGGCTGAAGCTCAGAGTAGTTGTGAGACAGCATTTCCTCACTCATCCCTGTGCAGTGACTCTTGTAAGGTAGAAGTTACACATGTCAACATCTACCTAATAACAACATGTGAATTGTGCAGAGCCCTGAGCTCTCTGTGAGGGAAACATGACCTTCATTATAATGATACAGTTGACATTTTCCCTGTGACACTTATTGTAACATCACTGCTTCCTGTTGGCATCTGTGGGCTTATCAGGCAGCTTGTTCAAGCAATCTGGAGTTGTGATGAAACCAGGCAGGAAGAAGGAGGCTGAGATTTGAGGGGGAAGGAGGAGGGAGGGGGCTGTGTGTGGAAAGAGGATTCTTTAGAGTATCAGAACACACAGAACATTTATCAATACGAGCTAATCAAATCCTCTCCCCTGTGTGCCTATCTCCCTGCCTGTGGATTTGCAAGCACCCTGCACTGCAGAATCTAGCATCCCTACAGCTCACTGCTTGCCATTGGCAATCCTGGTACTGGTGGCAGTGCTGCTCCCAGTAGTAGAAGCTCTAGCTTTCCTGGGAAGTCAAACACAAGGAGAAGGAAGTCCAGGGGCCCCTGCTTTCTTTTTCAAACACCTTGGAAGCAAGGATGACTTGGACATCCCATGTCTATGCTAAGGTCAATGCTACAGCATGCTGAGTAGTGTTTGTGTTGAGTTAATCTAGGAGATGTGGTCCACTTTCAAAATGTTTGCGTGCTCTTCTGCTGATATGTAGTAGCTGGCTAGGATTTGACTCATCTTGAGGGAAAATCAGGCCTCAGAGTGGTCAAAATCCAGAATCAAGTGTGCTGACCCAGCTCCATGAGTCTTTTTTCTCTTTTTGTTTTTCCTCCCTGCCCCTGTGGGGTTCTTTCCTGTCTTTTTGAAGAAGTCGTAAATGTATCCTCACAGTGAGGAAGTCAATGACTGCAATAGTAGGGGCTTGGGACTGGTATCTATGCTGAAGCTGACTACCCATGGGTCACCTTGCCCAAAATAAGGCTTTGCGTGTTAAGTGCTTCTGGTCACCTTTGGTGGGGGTTGGTAAAATCTGAGTTACTCTACAAAACAAAGGCTTTCTATCCTATTATGAAATCCCCGGGGATTTCCATTTCTTGTTGAAACTCCTGAGCTTAAGCCTTGGGTCCAAACCCTGCATCTACTCACAGTGAGTCTACTGCAAAGCTCTGCACTTTTGCTCCTAATCTACAGTCTGTAAACATCAAATGTGCCACTAACTCATTACAACTTAACTGATGCTGCAATTTTTGTGTCAGGGCTGATGAGAGGCCTAAAATTAAAATTCTCAGCAGTGGGCAAGTAGGCACATGTATCTCCTGCCCCTTTTCTGTTCTCCAATCCACTCCTCTATATTACTTTCAGATACAGCTGTTGCCAGGGCAAAGCAAGCCCTGCACACTATGTTTTACTTGTGACAGCATCCTTGGCAGGTTAGCTGGGAGAAGAGTAGAGCAGAGTGAAGTGGCTCCTTCATTTTTCATGGGAGTATAGGATTTGACATAGAAGATCAGACTCTGCCTTCCTTAATGGCCAAATACGTGATATTTCAGAGTACAGCAATATCCTGCCAATAGAAAATATATTTATTGGCTCAGCCTCCTGACAGGGGTTTTGGATTGAGCTGCCTGATGGGCAAGAGGTAGGGTGAGAGCAACCACAAAGAAACAGGTCACAGGCTCTGCAGGTCTCAAGGGAAGGCTGCAGGCTTGAGGCTCCCTTCCTGAGCCCCACGGAATGCACTCTGCTTCCTGGGGCATGAGATTCATTAGCCTCGCTAATTATTTTGACTCCCACAGCTACATGCATTATTAGCAAGTGTCATGTATTTCAGGCATAAGATGCAGTTTTGGGGAAACCCCTCCAATTCTTAGTTACTGTTCACATGGCTTGATCCCCTCTTGTGGGAGGGAATCTCCCACATTGCTAATATGTGGTTTTACAGGCTATGATATTTGCGTGGGGTGGAGGTGATGGGATATATCTTTTATTTCATCTGGAGGGCAAATAGCTCAGGATTATGAGAGATAAGTAGAGGTAAAACACCCTGTTATTTTAGCATTAGATGGCACCTTGGGCCTTTTAGCTTCAGTAACGCTGTATTCTGTCTCCATGGGAGAGGACACTTTGTTCCCTCATATACAAAGAGCATCCAGAGGTTTTCCCTGTGAATGTCTTTAACAAGGAGAGGAGAGCAGCGTGAGATAATTCAAGTACAGGACAATAAAGCATTATCCATTTCAAATACAGTATTGCCACAGCCTCAACATTAGAACGGGATTTTGGAAATTTTGCACTGCTGACTCTCACAATTTTAGCAGCAGTCCTTAGTCTTCCTTAGTCCTTCCATATTTAGTTTCAAGCTCAGCTGCCTCATAAGGATGTGAGCAAGAAAATGAATTTTCCTCTTTCATTGTTTTTTTGGGGAGTGAAAGTGAGGAGGGCTTGAAGAAGGTTTTTTACTATAATGTTGTGACGAGAAACCTGAGAATACGACCTAAATATAACCTGATGATTCAAAACCAGCTAATTTAGAAACTAATTTTCATGGTTTTGGGAGGCTAGACTCAGGATTTCTGATTGCTTGAACTGCCAGTACAGGGAAACAAAGACAGACTATTTAGAAACAAAAGTGCCTTGATTTCAGAGCTGTTTCACACAATAGAAATAAAACATTACTTGTTTTTCACTGTTCCTTCAAAGATTCATGGCAAGTGTGTTTCTCAACAGCCAGGAAAGGCTGGGTGTATCTCCCTTCGTAGGGTGTTAGTACCTGTGCAACTATCTGCACGTTGTATGACAGTCACTTCGCTGCTCTTCTGTGCTCAGACCCTTGGTCTTGAAGTTGTGACTGCTACATCACAGGTTTGTGCTTCCTCTTAGGATTCATGGAGAGGAGGAGGGTGGGCCGGGGTGAGAGAGAGGTTTTTCATCTGTTCATTAGAGGGCAAGATTAGCATTATTATTGATTATTCCTGTATTACGGCTGCTGGTGGCCTGTAGTATTCCAGAAGTCAGATTGCCAGCAGCACTTAATCAATGCCGCTGATGGTTCCATGTTATCAGTCTGTAGCCATGCAGACATTTGGTATATTATAAAGTCAGAGTACCCTTTAATAACTGCCTTGCAAAAGTAGGGCATTAGTGTTTTCCAAGTGACAAGCCTGTCTGGAAATGCAATCGTGTCTTTAGCTCTAATGCTACAGGAGCGATAGCCGAGTCATACTTTGGGCAGAAAGTAGCTACAAATTAACCATACAATTGCAAATGGGCAAAGCAATTAAGTGCAACCCATCCTCCAGGCTGCATGAGCCTTAGTGCTTGTCACTGATGTAGACGTATCTACCTGTGGAGCTCTCCAGCTGGAACGTGTGTTAACAACCTCTCTGTCCTCTTCCTCAGCATTCATGGACAATTTTTCCTAGGCAAAGTGGTATCCACCTAGCTCTATCCTTAAAAGCAATGTGTGAGAGCACATCAGGACCCTCCCTCTTGTTACAGAGAAAAAGTGGCACTGAGAACAGTCAGACAAAGCAGTGGAGAACTCTCCAAGCTAGGATTAAATAAAGGTTGGCTTTGAACCAGGACCTGGACACAGTAGCCTAGGCCTAGTACTGTATTAAGCCGGCTGTGTGGCTCTGGGAGGTGAGCTTGACACTCTCCTGTGCAGCAAGGAATCCAGCCTGCGTGGAGCCAGCTCCAGGACCTCTGATGCTGCACTGGCTGTATTGCTCCATCTAGGTGTGCGGAGTTTAAAGTGGCTGCAGAAAAGACACTGAACATCCCCTTGAACCCTTGGCCTGGGCTTTGAGTGAGAAAGCCATCTGTTCTTCCTCCTTTCTCACTAAGGAGGAAGACCATTAGGGAAAGACAACTACTGTCAATGTAAGATCCTCTTGGCTGGCTGGTGCTCTTTTCCAAACTTTGGCACCCCCCACCGGCTTTGGCCTGGGCGTAATTTCCTCTGTGGTTCAGCTGGCTTGGCGTCTGCTTGCAGGACTTGGACACGGTGCTCTGAGCCTCAGCCATGGAAACACACAGGCCATGCACACACAGAAGCCTGGTTTGCCAGGCTGAAGGACTGTGGCCAGTTGGTCGCATCCACTGTAGCGTCTGGCTACCAGCTGGGAGACATGAGACCCAGAATGTTGCTCCGTATGCTAAATGAATTGTGAATGATTACAAAACCTGTTTCTGTAAAGGTTTCTCCTTGCTTCTTGGAATAGCTGCATGCTGTGTCCCTCTCAGAGCTGATAAGGCTTTGGGAAGATGGTGAGATCAGGCCAGTATTATGCAAAGGATAACTAAGCATCAAATTAATTATGCACTCTCCATATTAATCTTTTTTTAATGAAACATGAGGGAGATTTTGGATTTCTTGGTCTCTACAGTCACTCTGAAGATGGGGCAGCTGAAGCTGCTTCATCTCTAGGAAGCAAGTGTGTCCTGTGGTGCCAAGTTGGGGGCAGGTCTTGGTGTAATTGTACTTGGAGTTATCAGCTGACAAATATTTAGCACTCCATGTACTCTGTTGTTTGTATGTGTAGGTACAAAGTTAAACATGCATAAGATCCAGGAGAGAAGAGAGAGGTATTTCAGAGTACTTGTAAGTGGTTACCTGTGCATGTCTTTAATTTCACCCAGTAATGTCTTGACAAAGAGCAGTAATGAGCAGACTGTGTCTTTGGTGGGACCTGTACTATTTGAACCCCTCTGAGACTGTCAGAACTAGGATGTTGGCTATGTGTGCAAATTTCAGGCTCATATGGTGACCATAGATAAATCTCTGTTCTGGTACTGAGCTGAGTAAAGGTTGCAGGAGTGTTTGAGCAAGGTGGGAGCTCTAAGTGCAGCTCCCTGGCTCTCCGTTGATTCACTGGTCAGCATTGCATGTGTCAGCCTTCCTGCTCGGTGTCTCTGTGGAAATGAGTGTAATGATATTGATCAATTAAAAATCTTTAAGCTTCACAAGTAAAAATGCCAAAAAGGTGATAAATATTACGGATCTTTATTTAAGGTTTAGGGTCAGGATGATTTCTAATAAGGTTTTTGTGCATTTAGAAGCTTAAGCCATGTAAAATATACTTAGTGACAGAAAAAATGGTTATTAAAATGCGATCATCGTATGGCCCAGATCTGACACTTCTGGATCCCAGTCCACTGTGACACAAGATCCACTCCAGGTTTCATGTGCC
Source organism: Megaceryle torquata (assembly GCA_024611175.1). Classification (NCBI taxonomy): domain Eukaryota; kingdom Metazoa; phylum Chordata; class Aves; order Coraciiformes; family Cerylidae; genus Megaceryle; species Megaceryle torquata. The sequence goes on from JANIJG010014336.1 coordinate 89,050, forward strand.
CATGTAGACTTTTCTTGGAATAAAATACATAATGGATCAAGCTGCCATATTAAATTTAGTTGTTCGCTGTCACATCACTCAGTACACAGCCTGCTCCCTAAATCCCATACTAATCCAGTTGTCTGGATCTTCTTTGGTATAAAAGCACATTAGCCTCAAAAGAAGCAGCAGAGACAGTATTCACAGGAAAAAAACAAACGAACAAAAACCAAACAGTAATGAGAGGGTTAATATCAAGTTCTAGTCCTAACCTGATATAGCTTTTATATGTCCTCAGGAATAGCACCTCACCCCCAACACGTATACTCTTGATGCTTCACTGGGAAGATGATTTGTGATTTGTCTTTATCCTCCCTCACACACATCTTCTTTCATTTGCTTATGGTAACCCCAAAGTGTAGTGTAGTTTTAGCAGTGTCAATAATGCATCTTTTACCTGGAGTGAGTTTAATAGGATTTGACAACAACAAGGGATAAGAAAATTCTGTGATTCTGTTATTCATCCCATTTCTGCAGCAGTCTGTGTAGATTGTACACTGTTAGGAGAAAACATATGACTTGGAGGTTTCATTTCTCTCTCTTTCTGCATCCATCCCTATAGCTTTTTCTCATCATCAGGCTAAGAGTTTCCCTTGTCATTAAAATCCTTGCTGGGAGAAGAGGGTAGAGAGGGGCAGGAGGAAGACCAAGGAATTATGCAGATACCAAGGCCAGTAAATCCATATGTTAAAGGACAGACCTTCTCCCAGAATGTTTAGGAGCAACACTGTAAGCAAAACCAGAGACCCTTTCATTTGCCACTCACGTGACTTGCACATTTACTGTGTCTGACAAATGGATCTGTGTCTTGAAAGGATGGCAAAGACTTGTTCATGTTTTTACAGCATCTCTCCAGCCTGAAGTCCAGGCTTCATTTTCTACAGTGTCCTCATATAATCCCTCACCAGGCTGCTGTTATGGGGCCTGTGCCTATGGCCTATGTGAACTATATTAATTTCAGGTTTTTTCTGACCATTGCTCTTCTTCCTGATCTCTGGGGCTTCTGCTCACACAGTGCTGGGCATCACTGAAAGGGTTGGGGAGGCAAAGTCTCAGCATGGTGCTGGCCTCTTGACTCTGATTCCATCATCATTGCAGTGCAGAAATATATAACTGATCTGTCCAGTTAGGAAAGGTAAAATATCCTTTCCGAAGTCTTTCCTAAAAAGGTTAGGAATTTAATTTTGGATGAACATCTTTGCCCTCTGAGCAAGTCTTTGTATTAATGATCTCATGACAGATTGCTCCTTAAACTGGCCCTAGCACAGGTCAGGACAGAGTGAGAATATTCTCTATTTAATGAGGCAGAGATCAGAGCCTCTAATATTTCATCATTCATGCTCAGGGGAGGAAGGGAGTTATGAGCTTGGAGAGCTGATGGCAGAAGGGGTCCTTGTGAGCAGCTGTGATGGCAACTCACTCACTGTGTAGCTCATAGCCCCCAAGACCATACTGCTGAAGGTTTCCAGCTTCCTCTTGGAAAAACTAACCTTAACCTCATCTAAATGATTGAATTCAGTGTTGGCAAAAGATTCAAGGCTAATAACCTTTGGGACAGAAGAAACTTCTTTAGCCTGCGGGGAGGTGTAGTATGAGGACCATGAATACCAGTGGTATATGGATAACCACAATGTACAGGGCTGTGTGGAGCATTTAGCTTTGTTCCTCCCAGCAGCTTTTGCCTAGGAAGGGTGGGCAATCTGATACTCAGACACTAGTAAATTAGAAAGCCAACTTGCAGATCCAGTGGTTTACAAGTGTCTTAATTTATTAATGAGTGGAGACCATCTCAGTGTGTAAATATAGATTTTAAATCAGTTGACATGGTGTACATAAACAATCAAACTTGGAGCGCAGTGCTGAGATGCTAATGTTAAATCCACCTCTGACTTGAGTGCTACTTTTCAGTAGTGCTGTGTTCCCTGGGAAGCTGTGATATATAGTGCTGTGCAAATCACTGGTGCCCTTAAACTGCAGCGCTGAAATATTTACGCATCCAAAGTGTGTGTGTAAATTGGGAGTATCGCAACGTTCCCAGAGGGTGACAGAGATTTGTAAATTTTGTTTTCTGCGCAGTCCTGCATTTCCCGGCTAGTGACCAGGAGCCAGGACCCAAGAGCATAAATTCCCCAAATAATTCTTGCGGTACTTAGGGTGAGCTTGGTTCCAGCTCTTAGGTGCTGGAAGCAAATCTTTTCAAGGTGCCACAGTTATGATTTGCCCTTTAGAAAGGGACTGGTAGTATCTTTAAAGTAACAGCTCCTGGAGGCACACTAATAGCTATACAGGGTGCTATTCCACGGTGTCGAGTGAGGGCATCCTGCTGGCTATAAGGCTAATGAAGGAAATATGCCTGAGGAGAAGCAGACTCTCCTTGCTTCCTTAACTCATCATGGCTGACATAAGAACTCGGAGCTAATGCACGTATAGCTGAGCTCCGAGCGTTGCGAGCGTTGACGATTCTTCACTCCCCTTTACTCAGCAGGAGTAAGAGCTGCCTCGCAAGACATTAAATCTACAGCTACCGATGGTTTGAGTTTTCAACGGCGCTTACAGATGACTCACAGGCGGGCGGGGGTTCGCATCCTCGGCGACCTCGCAGCTCTGCCGCGCTCTGGGTTCGGGTGGGCGGCTGATGTACTGGGTTGAGCTTCCCCAGCCCACAGTGGGGGTTCGCTCTCCCGCCACACACCTGCCCGCACGGCCCGCTCCCGCCGCTAGATGTCGCTCCGCGCTGAGCGGGAGCGGGAGGGCGCGGTGGGGGCAGGAGGGCGGAGTTTGCCCAGCCCGGCTCCACTGGTCCCTTGCTGGGTCCGTATCTTGTGGCGTTTGTGTTCTGCCAGGGTGTGCTGGGACGCTGCAAACAGAGTCTGGCGGCGAAGGGAGGGAAGATGATGAGGGGACTAGAACGTGTCGCTTATGAGGAAAGGCTTGAGGGAGTTGGGTCTTTCCAGTCTGGAGGAGAGAAGATTGAGGGGGGAGTTTATCAATGCTTACAGATACTTCAAGGGTGGGTGTCAGGTGGATGGGACCAGTCTTTTTTTAAGTGGTGCCCAGTGGCTGGACAAGAGGTAATGGACACAAACTTGAAAGTAGGAAATTCCATCAAATGTGAGGAGGAACTTTTGTAAGGGTGACAGCACTGGAACAGGCTGCCCAGAGAGGTTGTGGATTCTCTTTCTCTGGAGACATTCAAAACCCACATGGATATGTTCCCGTGCGACCTTTTCTAGGTGAACCTGCCCTGGCAGGGGGATTTGACTAGATGATCTCCAGAGGTCCCTTCCAGCCCCTATCATTGTGTAATACCCCACCAAGTTAGAAATGGACTGTTTAAAGGCTGCCCTATGAGGAGCAACTGAGGACTCTGGGCTTGTATAATTTGAAGAAAAGGAGTCTGAGGGCTGACCTCATCACTCTCCACAGCTCCTTGAGGATGGGGGTTGGAGAGGGAGGCACTGATCTCTTCTCCCTGAGATACAGTAGTAGGACACATGGGAACAGTTCAAAGCTGTATCAGGGTGATTCAGACTGGACATTAGGAAGGATTTCTTTACCAAGAGGGTGCTGATACTCTGGAATGGGATTCCTAGACAGGTGGTCACTGCCTCAAGACTGAGAGTGTTTAAGAGACGTTTGAACAATGCCATTAATACCATGCTTTAACTTGGTCATCAGCCCTGAAGTGCTCAGGTAGTTGGAACAGAAGATTGTTGTAGATCCCTTTCAATTAATTTTTTTCCTTTTTCCTTGGTTAGTAATAAACAATTTTGATTAAAAAAAAACCCAAAAACACCACCACCAACAACAAACCAACCAACCAAACAAAAAAACTACTAAAAAAAACCCCACAACCAAACCCACAAACAAACGAAAAACAAAGAAGAAAAAAAAAAAAGAGAAAAGATATCCGTACTACTTGTGTGTAATACTTGTTGTATGATATATTTTATAAGAGAAACTTTACCTTATTTCCCGATTTTAACCTGCTTCCAATCTGGATAATTAGATTCTGCCTAATCTCATATTTTCGCAGCACTTGCAATTCTTCTTCATTTGCTGCTTTAAACTATTGTTGCTTTTAAACAGCTGCTATGTTCCATCACAGAGAAAGCTGCACTTCAGGGAAGGGCAAGCACTTGTCAAATAATATTAGTTCAATAATTTATATAGTGTTTTTTCCCCATATTTTGTAATAAATTATTCACCTCATATCATTTCACATTATTCATCGGGTTAACCGAGGTAGCCAAAAAATTTTCAAATGTATTTGTCAAAAAATTTGTTGAATTACTTTTGTCAGGGTTATTTTTTTTTGTGGTGGGTTTGTTGTTGGTGTGTTTTGTTTTGTTGTTTGGTTGTTTGTTTTTGGTTGGTTTTTTTTGGGGGGGGGGGGGGTTGTTTGTTTTTTTTTGTTTTTGTTCTGGTTTTTTTGGTTTTTTTTTTCAAAATAGAAGCTTTAACAAATAATCACAGTCCTTAGCTGCATGGCCCCTGTAGTCAGTGAAGTGGTTTAGATAGACTGATGGTAAACAGTTCTGTAAAACAAAACAAAGCAGGAAAGAAGTAATCAAAACCAGCACAGCTGAAGCCTGTTTTTTTCAGATTTTGTACACTGTGAAATGTAAAATCTGTCAACTCTGTTTGTCAGCTGATCATTTCTTGGATGGCAGAAACTGAAGCCACCAAGTTGCCACCTGAATTTGAGCACTGGCATTGGAGGAAACCTAGTTGAAAATATGTGGAAGGACAATTTGTCGTATCCCACACTCCTGAGACAGGTTTTGTGCCTCCAAAATATTCCAGTTTAAATTATGTATCTTTACTTTCACTACAGGATTACTGGAATCATTAGATTGCTTTAATCTTGGCCCACTTTGCATAAAATGAAGGAGGCTGTAGGATAGGAATGTGTGTGCAGGTGGAAGGCACGGTAGGGATTGCATTCAGTGGTAAGGTGGTCTGTGCACAACCCCCTGGAATAGTTGAGCTGGATAAAGTGGGGATAATGACAAAGACAGGCGAATGACTGAAAGGTATTGACATGAAAATTGAGATGATCTCAAATGAAGGCACTTGAGAGATGTGTTAAAATCATATGCAGTCTTACGATGCTATTTGAAGAACTGCTTTTCCAAACCTATCCAAATATTTGTGAATTTATTGTGCTCTTTTTTTAATGGCTAATGATGGCCTTTGATGGTTGCAAGACAGACACATAAACTTCCAGTTCAGTACAGGCTGAGTACTGGGATAAAGAGTCCTTGATCCTGATCAGGGAGACATCAAGCTGCAAATAGGTGCATGTTCTACACTGTGGGTTGGAGATCATCTAATTTTCAGCAATTTTCTGGAGGTGAAATGAAGGGTGGTGAGAGATTGTGTCATGATGCTGGTCTTTGGAAGTCTTTGGTTTGACTATTTTGTCCCTGGTGCCTCAGGACTGCCTCATTTTGCTCCCTAGCATTTTAACAGGAGTGCTCAGATGTTTTTCTGCACCAGGATGTTACACAGAATCACAGAATTTCTGAGGCTGGAATAGACCTCCAAGATCATCAACTTCAGCCTATGACCCAACACCATGACATCAGCTGGACCATGGCACTAAGCACCACATCCAGTCTTTCCTTAAACACCTC
>JANIJG010014337.1:0-14784 GCA_024611175.1 Megaceryle torquata
GCAACTAGATATGTACTTTCCAAAAAAGACAACCTATTTGGGAGCAGTGTACCAGTAAGCAGAATGAACTTATGGTATTCTTAGAAGTGGCTAAGGCAGCTAGGGTTGTTTAGCCTGGAGAAAAGGAGCCTGAGGGGAGACCCTTCTTGCTCTCCACACCTACCTGAAAGGTGGTTGTAGAGGGATAGGTGCTGCTCTCTTCTCACAAGTAACTGATGATAGAACAAGAGGAAATGGCCTCAAGCTGCATCAAGGAAGGCTTAGACTGCACACTACATAAAATATTTTCACTGAAGGTGTTGTCAGGCATAGGAAGGGGCTGCCCAGGGAGGTGGTCAGGTCACCATCCCTGGATGTGTTTAAAGACATATAGATGTGGTGCTTGGGGATATGGCTTAGTAGTAGACTTGGTAGACTAGGGTTAATGGTTGCACTTGATAGATAATCTTAAAGGTCTTTTCCAACCTAGATGATCCTATGATTCTAATCATGGTGTTTCAACCTTTTAATCTTTGCTAAGCATACACTCCCAGTTTGGGTACTGAACATCTAGAAAAGCTGAACACATATATGTTAGGTTTAGGAGGACCTGACAGTATGGAATAACTGGGCAGTAAAAGGCAAATTAAATCCAATGTAAGAAAACACAAGTAACTGCACTATTGGAAAAAAAAATATCCTAATTTCCCCTGCAAAGTAATGGGCTCTACTGTACCATGCAGGTGGGAAATCTTGTATGCTTTATGATTATTCCAGTAAATGTCAGCTCAGTGCCCAGCAGTGGACAAAAAGCAAATGTTAGAAATTACTACAAAAGAAGCAGAGATCAAAACAACCATTACGAGACAAGGTCAGGTGAATACCAAACTGGTTTCAAGAGAGTCTGCTTAAATATTTTCAGAATTACAAGGATATGTGTACAGTGTGTTAAGTACTGACTACTATAGACCATGCTCAATAAAGCTAAAATCTCAGAGGTATTGTGGTAAAACCTTTTAAAAGTCTATTATGAGGAAAAAAACCACATTGCTTTTACAAGACAAAATGGTTCAAAATAGGTACATTTTCTCACATCCCTGGCACAAAGGACACTGCCTTGCCTAGACCCATCTCTACTTTTCAAGTATTTTACAGAACTTGGTAAAAAACTTTCAAGTTATTCTTTAACATGGCTGTACCCATGTAGTTTTCTTTCTCTTTGTCTTCTACTACTGCTGAAAATAGAAAACACACTTAGAGCCAGAAATGAATATAAATTAGATATCCAACATTAAAATTTCAGTTCATTGGTTAAAGCATAGTAAAGTTATAAGCAATAACAAAGGTATCTCAAACTGAGAAATACCAAGGAAATTTAGTGATAGCTAACACTACATGTGTGTTCACATATACAGACATGGTATAAGAAAAATCAAGCCAAAGAGCAACTGGCAACATTTATAAACTATATTTCAACTTATAGAAAGCTATTTGCATATTCATTACTTTTCAATCTTTCTCCAAAACTGTTTTTCCTCAGACTGTTTCTCAAATCTCAAAGCTATACTGTAGACATTCCCAGGCTCAGGTGATATCACAACTTTGTAATATGTTACAAACACATCCTTCCTCCTCAGGTGCTAATGCTGGCACCCACCCGCCTCACACTGAGGTAAGAATACAGCTCTTCATAAATTCCTGCCAGTAGCACAATATTCCTTTTTTGCTTTGTGCATGTAACTTCTATTAGTGATAGATGAAAACCACAAGTTCTGCATGACTCCACTGGTTCAACAACTGCTATCATGTTTTCTTCCAGTTCCAGAAAGCAATTATTTAATTTAAAAAAGCAGAACGCTATTGCTTACAGGAGAACCAGCTATTACTTAAGTAAAAGTAAGGACAATCAGTTCCTTGCAAGTTTAAATGACTTCACCACTTTCAAATAACTGCCTATTTATAAAAATTGAAACTCTTGCCTGAAAATTCTGAATTGGAGAGAAGCTAAAAGGAAAGAGGAAAAACAAATGCACTGACAAAATCAGAACAAGGAAAGAAACCATCAAAATAGATAAAATTACTTACAAATAAATGAGGCTCATTGTTTTCTATCAAAATTCAACATACTGAAATCATTTTGTTCCCATTCTGAATGTACCCAAAGCCATTATTTCTTTTTACTGCAGTGTAGAAAACACAATACCTCTATAATTGCAGCAATTTTTTTTTTGCTCTGTTTTAGATTGCATATTGTAAACCAACTTTCAGACTGCGAGATCAACACCAATTGTATATGAAACTTATTAGAACATCATTTCAAAACCAGTGAAACCGCAAAAGACTTCTAAAAGAAAAGAATTTCTCAGACGTGTCCCAAAACATTACTTTGGATATTTTGCGAATGAAATCCAGTCCCTACCTCAATGCATTTAGGCTACAAACAACAATGCACACTCATTGCTCTTACCTTGCCTACTCTTGTTAGTTATCACTTTTATTCTAAAAAATGAACTGCACACATCTTTCATGATGTGTCATGTGTAAATCTTTCATGATTTGTACACATCACCTTTATGATAATCTCCTTGTATGCCTTTCTCCATCTGTCCTAACCAATTAAATTGACAGTGTCCCCTCACTTCCATCACCTGCATGTCTCCACACATCATTGTGTTCATTACAGGAAAGACACAAAGCAAAACTATGACCCATTTACCCACAACTGAAAAATAAATTAAAAATCATACTAGAAAAGACAACTGTAGGTTGCAAAATATCCCTCCCTTTACACATATATTTGGATACACCACTGCCCTCCACCCTGGTACACATCTGCCTTTGCTCCCCTGGTAGTGTTAACATCCTTTTCAATGCATTGTATTCTGTACCAAATAGCAGCAAGAAAGCAGCTACCTCATTGTCTCCCTCTGTTTTGGCAAATTAGGTCTTCACATTTGCACTTTTCTCCTTGTCCTTACTCCAGTTTTTGAAAAAAGTTAGAGCATTACTCTCAGCTAAGAAACAGTAAGAACTCCTACAGTAAAAGTTCCCCAGGGTTGTTTCTCTCCATCAGACAACCAGTTACCCTAAACACATTCCTCCCTGGCCAGGGGTGGTATAATGGTCTGCTCTTCATGCTGAGCTAGTAGTTTGTACCAAGTACACTAGAAATTAAAGTACGCACCCTGATCACATCTACTAAACATAGATTACATTGTATCACTAAAATAAACACATCTTACTGTATGAACCATGTCAATTACTGAAGGACACAAAATGTGTTACATAGACATGAGTACAGCATTTAAAAACAAATACTTCTGTGTTTGTAACTAAGAAAGTATTTAGCCTGATGTGGAAGGAAAGACTTCAATAAGAGTAACTTGTACTGATCAAAGATCTTGTAAAATTCACCTCATTGGTGTTTTGATAAGAAATTTCTGTAGAACCATTTGACACATTTAAGTTAAGCCAGTTTCATGCAGAACACCTCATTACTCTCTCCCTGCAGTGCCTAAGTAAAAGCTTTCAAATTTCATCTCTTTTCAGTTCACTGATCATAACCATCTCATTCTAATCTAGAAAAGCAAGTAAGTATGAATGTAGGACCTGGGAGCCCAAAGCATGACATACAGATGCTTTACTAGACCAAACTAAACTTAAGTATGCCTTAAAAGTAAATTTGTGAATCAGAACTTTGGACAGAAAGTTCATGCAGCTCTTGAATAACACTGACACCAACCTGAACACAACCCTCGTGAATAACAATTTTAAGGAAATTCAGCAGCTGTCAGTAGTATCATTTCCCATGCTGACTTATGATTTGGTCATTGTTAGACCACCTAATCTAACCTCTTCAGGCATACAGTCATCCATCACTTTTCTGTTCCACCTCTTTCCTACATCCAGTCAAGTCCTCAGAAAGGAAAAAAAGATGGCAAGGCCATAGAATAAGCTAAAAATCAGCTGAAGATACTAAGTGGAGAGTCTCCTCCAAGTTTTTCAGCAGACTGAAGATACTGACAATTTAAATAAAGCCAATCCAAAGAGCAGGGGAAAAAAGCCCTCAGAGTCCAGAAGAAAGCACTGACCTGTAAAAGCTCACTCAGTTTCTCCATGTAGAGTAAGGCTTAGGGAAGAAATATAACAGGTGGGAGGGCTTGGGAGACCACATTAGCAGTGGATTTGACTTTATACCTAAAAATAAAATTCAAAATTCATCCATCTGTTTGAAACCATCACAAGAACCCCATGGGGATCTGAACTTGTCCCACTGCCCTGCAGCATGCCATGAGTCTCCTGGGAAAAGCAGTGGCAGAGGAACACTTCACCCACATCTGCTACCAACTCCTGAAGTGTCTATGCACTTCTTTACTGCTTGGGTACCCTAAAGCTAGGCACCAACCAAACAATAAATACCTAGTAAGACGCCCACCACCTGGAAGAACAGAATGACTTACTACTTACCAGAACTGTCTTTAGTTTAGAGAAAAATTGGTAACAGAGGAATACATTAAATCTGTTTGGGGCTTTTAATAAATGATAGAGGAAAATGTTCAAGTAGTAAAAAAACCACCCACAAAATTATTTAATAGTAACATATTCAACCATGAGAATCTATTCTTCCTAAAGTAGCAACATTTAAAAACTACAAACTAATTACAATTTCTAAATAAATGAAAACTGGTGGCTCAGATCATCTGATTTCCTCAAACACACACACTTCTATGACATTTTTTGATATCTGGTCTAGACCTATCATGAAATATTCTTTCTTTGGGCTCTGACTGCATAGCAAGCATGAAATGTCAGAGGTAGTAGAAAATTGTTTTATCGCTTGCATAGCACAACATACGACACAAACATGCTTTTAAAATTTACATTAGCACTCACTTCCATTTTTGCACCTGAAAGCTTGTGCATATACCAGTGATTTGCAAAAGCAAAGCATCCTTCTACAAAGGCTCAGATAAAACACTAAGAGAGTACAGGAACACTTACATGCTACATTTGAAGCTGCCTGAAAATACCTTGCAGGGGACAACAGTTCTCTTACACCCCCACGTAACACACAAAGCTCAGGCTTCTGCAAAAAGAGGTCTTAAAATATAAGATGAATGAACATCTGTTATGATCAACATATTTTTCTCTGTATAGCTGCTTCAGTGGACCCCATGCCAACCAGAGCAGAACGCAGGAGAGAAAGATGCAAAACACTACTCCTGGAAGTGTCTCTCCATAGCAATTTCTGCAAGAGTAGAGGGGGTTATTTTCAGGTTTAAGTCAGATTTCAATCTCTTATTCTTTGCAGTACAACTGCTCAGTACATTTCCATTTATTATTTAATTTGTCATGTACTAGCAACAAAGGGCAACTTCCAATGCAAATAATAATTTGTACATTACCATAGTACGCAGTAGTTTTTCTTGTAATCTGATTTCCTTCTTCCCAATTTGCAAATTTGGAAATAAAAGCTGTAAAGAGTAGAGTGTAGTTGCCATGTCACTTTCCAAATATCATTTACATTTTTCTCTTTACATACATCTTTAATAGACAATTTCACTTTTTCTATACATATTTTAGTGTGAAAATGTTTGCCATCAATATTAAAATATGAATTATCTGCAGTAATGTACATAGCTTACAGAATTACCTCAAATCCCATCCACTACACTCATATTTAATAGTCAATGTCTTTTCCTTTCATATTTTAATATTAAGTTGCTTGCTTAGCTGCGCACAGAAATCTCAGAGCCTTTTTATACATATTCTCCACAAAACAGAAATTAAAAGTTTTAGTAATTTTGAGATGTTTAAGTATTCATAAATTAACTCAAAACCACATTTTACAACACAAATGTAGCATGATTGAAGTTACTCGCATTCCAAATTCAAGTGCCTTGTAAGATATTTTAGGGAAATTACTCTTAACTCTGTAATCAAAGGGTAGCAAGCCATACTTGGAAGCAGAAACCACGTATGTTAAATTCAGCATATACACATTTATAACTCATCCTGACACCGCACCAGAAAATCCATACAAAAGAAGGTGCATTGATATGAGTTACAGTTATTGGTTGTGATTCTATGTTCTCATGGCTGAAACTGAGACAGAGAACTAACACATGGGAAAAATTAAAAAATCTGTCCTGATGACCGAGCTGTCTGTGGAACATGCTGCCTTAACGAATGAATAAATGATAACTGTTCTCCCTTACTATCCTACAGATGCATGCACTAAGTGCTTTTGCCTTCTGATTTTGTCTTACAATGAAATTATGCTAAATTTTACATGTTAGTGGCTAACGACACTTCATTCATGTCTTCCCACATGCAGCATAAGGGCAGAGTTATCACTCACATGCAGAAAGATGTGCCTCTGTTTGTAGACAGACGCTACTCCCAGCAGTATAACTGTTCAGGCAGACACCCAGATCTGACAGTGCAATTTAAAAAAGACAGACCACTGCTTCCATATGACTTTTTAAGCTGAAAGTATCATACAGTAGAGTTGTATCTAACTGACAGATAAAGCTGGGCACCTAAAATGGGAGTCATAGGACACTATACTTGGCAGATGGCTGCCTAAGCCAACTTGCAGAGACATTTTTTAAAATGTCTGCATATCCAAATACTACACCTTCAATTTCCAAGCCTTAAAAGAATTCCCTCCATTTGAGATACACAGGCTGGAGCTTGTCCTGAATATGGATAATGCATCTTTAAACAAAAAATAATGCTGGTCGCATTTTTAAAACACAGCTAGTGATAGTGCTACTTCTGTCCTTGGTTTGTTTCTTTTATTCACCAGCTCACTCGTTAGACCCAGGACTTATTATCCATTTCATAACTCAATGCAAACCCAGGCCACCAACTACAACTAGTGTTGCATTCTATCCCTCAGATGAAAGTTTTGAAGCTTTCTTGGATTCAGAGTCATGCCCATTCCAGTTTCTTGTAGAGGCTGGTGGATTTTTTTTATTTATATTTTAAATATACACGATGCCTCCAAGAACATAGAGGGACTCAAGATATAACACAAAGTGATTAATTGGTGCTTATCAAAGGTGAGAGATGGATTTGAATTTCTGTGTCAAAGGAGTGAAGAGTATCTTGCACCTTCCTGATCTGGAAAGAAATGCTAACCCCCAGACTGCAAGAAAAACAGAGACACCCCTTTGCCACTCCTTCAGCTGTACAAGATTGACACACAAAGTACTCTAACAGCTACACATACCTCAAAACAGATTATGCCCATTGCAGGGGAGCAGTGAGATGCAAGCTACATGAAGTGCTGCTGAGCCTTTGTCAATGCTCAAGTTCTACGTGCTCACCAAAAGCTTGGGATCTTTTGTAATCAGGGAACTTACTCATCAAATGCTGAGCAACCTACATATACCTCTGATGCCACAAAGATTATGAAAGAGCTTGAGGGCTTCACAACATGGGATCCACATCATAAGCTTAGGCAACAGACACGTGGTTCCTGGGAAAGAATTGTTCTTTTTATCAAGTAATGCATCCTTTTAGTCATCACTACTGAAAAATTAAGAAAGGCCCAATGGCAGACGGAAGAAGTGGACATATTAAAAGCAAAAATAAAGGAAATGAAAATGCAATACTCAGAAAAAGATGGGATAAAAATTATAGTGATTTTAGCCTATGCAGCCTGGAAAAACATGTCTGCAACTTCATCTGCTTTGGCATTATTAGAACACAGAAAGATAATACAGAACTGAACAGCTTAAGTTTGTTGAGTCCAAACTCCCAGAATCCAAAGTTACCTCTAATAGATGCCAGGTCCAATAAGTTTGGCAGGAACAACTACTGATACCTGCAGAATTACGTATTTTTTCATTCTCCACAAGGCAAAATACATTCTCTCAACTTTTGCAAGAGAGAACAGACCAAAATCCTTCAAAAAGCCTGCATATGAAGAAAATCTGTCCCAGGGAAAGAGCAGGGTGAAACCAAAAGTACAACTGTTTCTTGTGCTAAAGGTGATGTAACAATGACCTATTTTTCACATTACCAAGTGATTCCCACTACATTTCTAGTTTTGTACTTCTAACAAACTTCCTTCTGCTTAAGTTGTCTCCATGTCAGGTGCTTGCCTTAGGCAACTGTAGCTTAATCCTCTACCACTACAAGACACAGCAGCCATCTGGTCAAACTATTTTTCTGTACTAGTTCATCCAGTGCCTATTTTGCACGTACTGCAATTTCCCAAGCAAACCAAGGAGGCAGAGTCAGGGGTTCAGGAACCAGTGCTTATAAGGTCAGATTTCACTAGTATTGCTCTACACACAAAAAATCGTTCAACATCAGTCTTGGTAAAGATTCTGAAGCGATACTTTCAGAGCACACAAAAGAGCTGGCATTTTAAAAATGAGACTTGCAATCTAAACTTTGTTCAAATGCTTTTGAATGGCCTAATTATCCACAAGCCAAACCAATCTGAATACTAATGTATGAATTAAAGCCCTAAACTAAGACAATACAGAAAACATATTAGGAAGATTGAAGCAGTAGCATGAAGAGACATACGAAAAAAAATATACAAGACTTGCAACGGGATGGAAGACTGACAGAAAAAATAAATAAGGAATATATATATCTTCATACCTTTTCAGTATTCATACATATGACTGAAAGTGTCTTACTAGTTTGGAAGAGCTCCAGCTTTATTGGTGTGGCTTTAACTCCAGCAGGTAGTTTATAACTGGTAGGTTATAAACTACCAGCTTATAACATAAACAGTTATGTTATGTACTTTATATGTTATGTAGTTTATAACTACATCACAGCAGGTAGTTTATGGTCCACTGCAGAATGAGGGGCAATACCCTCCTCAATTTCCCTGTATTAAGACACTGCTTCCTGATTAAGTACACTTTCAGTCTTCCAGCAGGAAGGATTCCACATGCTTCATAAATCTTGAATTAGCTGCAGTACTGGAGGTGCTTTTCTTTTACATTAGAAAGCTCACAACAAAGCTGTCAGCAACAGTGCAGGCCACCAAAATATTTCTTCTTATAAAACAAGCAGGAGAAATTTAGAGGAATTCCTTTCTGGCGATAATTCTAAGCTGTGACTCTAAATTGCTCTTTTCATTACACAGAGTTGAAAATTGTACTGACTAGATAAGACCTCACAAACCCACCACAGAACTCATAGGAAAATAGACCATGGAAGCCTCATCAGTGACTACCCAGTTACTTCCAATCAGGTGTACATGTGTAGGTGTAACTCAGGCATGTGTCATATATAATGTAGATAAACAAAAAAGAGTATAAACAGAATGTGTGTGTATTTTAGAATCTTAGACTGCTGGATTACATAAGAATCTTGTTAATGCATGCATGACTCCACTGAGTGCATCCAGATGCCAGATTTGTAGCTAACAACCTAGTAGGTATAAATTAATTCAACACTATTCATACCCTGTCATGTCTTATTTATTATCACAATACAGTAAGAAAGAGTCTACTGAAATGGGGGAAAATAATTTTTCTATGAAAAAATACAAATGGTCTTCTAATATTAAATTTTTAAGCATTTTCAATGCATTGTACAGATCTATACATTCATGCACACACAGATCTTCTTGATACACAACTTGGAGAACTGGCACACTGAGGGCAAAAGGCTCTGCAGCATTAAATACGGGAAAGAAACTCCGAACCCTGTAGAAAAAAACATCTGATCCACAAAGAGAGCAATAAAGAAGAAAAGACAAAGATGGTGCTGTGTTTATGCAGAAACAGGAAAATATTTTTCAAGTGGGAAAAAGTCCAGAAAAGGACAGCTGACCTCACACGATTCATTCAAGCAAAGGCACAGATAATATGATTCCCTATTGTTTTATGGGTGATTGACCAGTAACACCTTCAAAACCTCAACACTGTTATAAGAGATAGAGGCTTCATGGTTCATCTGCATTGTACAATAGTTCTGCTATAAAACAGCCTACTATGCAAAAGGTAATGTCACAGGGTGCATGAGTAAGAAAGTAGGAAAGATATAATGCTGCATCACTTACTCTTAACTAGTTGTGAACAGGCACTGATGAGACATAAGGAAGAATTCAAAAAGTCCTAATGGTGTCAAATTCTGTAAGGCAAGACAAAGAAAAAAAGAATTAAAAAGTCAGGGTTCATCAAGTAGCTACCAAACTAAAAATAGAAAAACAAAACACAAAACCCAAAGGCAATTAACAGCAAAAAAGTTGCTATGACCAGCAGAAAGCTGAGTGTGACAGACAACCAACAAGAAATATCCAGAATGTAGAACAAGACATGATCAGAGGGGAGAATATGCTGTCACAATGCCACACATGAAAAGCAATGATCCTATTAGTTTTACTTGGGAGATACCTGCAAACCTGAAAACAAGTATGAGAAGATACAACGAGCAGCCTGATAAGTAATAGTTCAACAGGGAAAAGAAAAAAAGAGCAGCAATTTGGAATTTTGAACCTAGAACAAAATGCTAAAGGATGAGGTTACAGAACTCAACTACCAAACATTCATGACATGCAGATTTCAGGAAGTTTCCACATAAAACTTACCTTTATATAATGTTTATTTGCAATGCAGGAAGCTAAATAATTTATAGATTTTAAGTCAGAAAATGCGGAAAGTAGTGATATGGGGGGGGGGGAGCATATGCTGATAACTAAGACATAGAGGGCTTATGCCAGTAACTAGAATAAACATTGAAATAACCTTGCAAATACAACTAGGCGAAATAAGAACCTCCTCAGTTTCCTTGAGGATCAAGAATTAGCTACAAAGGACTGGTCTAAATCAGCCCTGCTGTCTGAATAAAGGCCAACAAACTATCGAGGATTCGCAAAAAAAAGGTTACTATCAGTGACGAAGAGGAGCAGGCAACCTTCATCCTTATGACCCCTGACAACCACCACCAGCAGGCATTGCACAGACTCAAGGAGGAGATTATATAAATAGCTAATTTTAATACGAAGTGGGATAGGTAATGCATATGTATAGGCGTACTGGGAAATCTCATGAGTATTTAATTGTGACGTTGTACAAAGTCGGGACGAACTGCCATGATGGGCGCACATGACTGTGGTGGGGCGACCTCCCGGGCTGACCAGAGCTGAATAAACATACCTACTTTACAACCTTCCCATTGTGGAGTCTGGTTTCCACACGTCATTTGGACAACACAGAAAAAAGTTTGCTCTCCTTTGGCAAGCTTTCCTTTGACTGTATTTTTTTTTTTTCCAGTGGCGTAACACTCTCTCAAGCTAGGACACAGAAAACTTCCTTCCCTCCATTTTCTACTGAATTTCCCTTTGCCCATGTTTTTACTACCAAAAAAAAAAAAAGTTAAAACTCAAATGTAAACAATATTATTTACCAGTAAAGTCACATTACCCATTACAAAGAACTGAATGCTCATCAGCCTAGGAATCACCCTAGGTTTTCTTTAAAAAAAGAATGAAGACTTGAAACATTTCTAAGAATTTTATGTGGATGACAACTAAAAAAGTGTGATAAATAACTTTAAGAGTCAAAAGCAGACAGCCTGTTCATTCATATGTGGAGGAAATCAGGTAAGAAGTACTTCTTCACTACAACCCCTCTTTCTCTCATTTTCAAGCAGCTCTTGAAGGAACGGATTTTTATTCCAGTAGTGACCTGTCATGAGGATCAGTGATTGTCTCAACTGTGTGGTCAGACTGAGTCCCTGACCTAAAAGGCCTTGCATCTCAAAGGGTAAGCAAACTGTGGCTGCTGAAGAGAGATGATTTTAACTTCACAGGTGATCAGTAGAGAGCTACAGCCTTTCAGACTAAAAGCAACCACTAGCATTACACTATCCAGTCTAAGTAACATCTCAAAAAAAAAAAGTTTTTCACACATCCTTTTCCAAATAATTATGACTGTCACAATTAGAAAGCAATGAACCTCTTAAGTTTTCCTGGGAAATATCTGCAAACGTTAAAGTGGATTTGAGAAGACATACCACAATACATCAGAAGACAGATTGCTCAGTTACCTCAAAGTGTGGCAACTTGCACACACCTAGCTATTAAGAATCCAGCCCCTCTAGGAAGGGGAAGACTTTGCCTTGTGTAAGTGATCAAAAAATTAAGATTAAATTACTTGCCTCAAATCACCAGGAAGAATAGGTCCTCACAGAACATATGAAACTCTTTAAACAACTGCAGTGTCTTTAAACAGAGGAATCAGACATGCTGATCAGAAGTTCCCTTCATATACACCAAAGCTTCAGCGCAGCCTGCGCAACCACTGGAAGCCAACCACCAGCCCCGGGGGACAGGGAAGTACAGTCTCTTCACTAATCCCCCAGCCCCTGCATTTGCTTTCAACTACTGAAAACCAAAGCCCGTTGCAGTTTCTGGAACTGAAGGTTCTACAACTTTGCCCAGGTTTTTAAAGCAAGTAGAGATGTGTTTAATGAGATGATCTACCCGTGTAAGACACTCAGTGCAAAACTCTACCAGAATCATTAAATTTTCAAATATATGGAGCTATCATATGGGCACTGCCTCCTGTATAAGACATCATATTAAACTGGCTAGAGTATATATAAATACATAGAACTCCACCATAATAGTTTAAATCTTGACTCAACTGTCTGAGCACAGTTCCTCTAGATCAAGGTCAGCATTCAGGGTGAGAATATCAGTGTTCCACATTCATCTACATCAACAGATCAAAAAACACACTTGTGACTTAACTTACTGCAGCCCAACCATCTCCAGTAATCCACGATAGGAAACAAAATGCAAACAGTTGCCCAGAATTACAGCAAATCACGTTTTGTAAATAACATCTCATCACATGAACATAAGCTTCTCAAACATTTCTGCCGGGTTTTTTTCCCCTCTTTTAAGCACTTTATATACTTGCACAGACCTAAAAATTATGAGCACAAAAACATACCAACAGTTACATATGAAGAAAGAAGTGGAATGGCAGAGTTGGGTTGCTAGCACTAGAAAAATAATTTGCCACCAGTACGAACTCAAAAGAACAGTAAATTCCCCAGACACAAATTTACAATGTTTACTTCTGTGCTCAAGCACGGGTATAATCACTGCAGTTGCAGGGTGGTAAAGCTCTCTATATGAGAAGTCCTTAAAGTCACTGTTCTACAATTTGAAGTAATGTGGAACCACAAACATCATTAAAACCATGTAAGCAGTGTCAACTCACACAGCATCTGGAAATCCAGAATTTTAACAGACAAGAGGCCGTAGTATCTGCTGTTACACCATTTTATTCCACAAAGTTTTTATTTTTGGAAGTGGGAAATAATGACACATTCCTATTCTATATGTAGTTACTCTGCAACCTTGCAAAATTAATAAAGGAGTATTATTTTTTTTTTTATTCCCTGGTATGTTTTTCATAAAAAGAACTAAAGTAAAAGACCCCTAACAAATGGAATTTCCTTCCTCTGGAAATCACGGCTTCAAATTGAATCATTAAAAAGATTTTAACAGAAACCATTATCAGTCTCACTCTGTCAGAAATGTGCTTACCATTGGTTTTAATTATGCAGATAAATGATGGGCACTGGCTCTGTAAGTGAAAAGCTGATGACAAAATGGCCTTGGTTATAACAATAGAAAAAATTGCTACAAAATTGTTAGAATAGTAATTGTTTGATTTAAATAATTTTGATTGCTACATTTATCATGACAGTGTGGAAACAACAAGGGTATACAGCACAAGACAACTGATAGACCCTCTTTAAGGTATCAAAAAAACCACTTCCAATCCACCTGTGACATAGAGGTCTTCGGGTTTGTATATACACATACAATGTCAATACTCCTACCAGAACTTTTACATTTAAATAGTCCCCCTTCTCCTTTATCAGACAATCCAGAGTCATTCAAATAAAAATGATGCATATTTAGTTCAGTGACATTTCTGTAAAAAATTAAATCCCAACTGACTTCTATGAGTTTATTCATCAACATGCAACAGAGATGGTGTTTCAACCCAATAATATCCACTCAAAGGTCAGTAGCAGCAGAAACCGTTTCCTTTACAGATTTACTCCTCCAAATGCCATATTTTTCCATTAACACTTTCTTGTCATGGAGAACTATTAATTGGCACATACAAGAGATCCTACTGCCTAGGTCTGATGTTCCTGACATTCTTAACTGGACATAAATCATTTCTGCTGCCAGGGAAACCTCCTCATCTGCCTAGGAGGAATCTGTAAATGGAAATAACTGGTTTCTTTTCATTGGGCTCCTTGTTCCTAGACACATAAATTCCAATTAGGAATCTGCAACATTAAATATCTTCTACAGTATCACCTGTAATATATCAAGCTATCCAAAAAAGCTATATCAAGTGCTTAAGCTATGAATCATGGAATCACAGGATACCAGGTTGGAAGGAGCTGGTTGATGTTGATGCTCTACCACTCTCCATCACTTTTGAAAGATCAGGGAGAACAGGTGAGGTGCTTGAGGACTGGAGGAAAGCCAATGTCACTCCAGTCTTCAAAAAAGGCAAGAAGGAAGACCCTGGTAATTATAAACCAGTCAGCCCTACATCCATCCCAGGAAAGGTAATGGAGTATCTCATTCTGGAGATCGTATCTCAGCACATGGAAAAGAAGGTTATCAACAGTAGCCAACATGGATTCACTGAAGGGACTCATCTGATGGCCTTCTACAATCATATGACCAAATGGGTAGATACAGGGAGAGCAGTAGATGTTGTCTACCTTGACTTCAACAAGGCTTTTGATACTACTTTTCCCATAACATCCCTGTAGGAA
>JANIJG010014338.1:11021-27313 GCA_024611175.1 Megaceryle torquata
TCTCTTCTCTTCTCTTCTCTTCTCTTCTCTTCTCTTCTCTTCTCTTTTCTTTCTTTTCTTTCTCTTTTCTTTTCTTTTCTTGTTTTGGTTGGTTTGGGTTTTGGTTGGTTTTTTGGTTGTTTGTTTTGTTTTGTTATCAACCTATTGCATTATGAATGCTTAAATGAAGGTTTGTATCTTATGAAAGGTTATGTGTTTACTTCTCTGCTCCATTACAATTTAGAGATGTAGTCTGATGAGAAGCGGAGTCCTTGAACATTTGAAAAGAATTTTGCTTAGGCTGCGGCACAGAATAAAGAAATTCTTACTTTTTGGAACTTGAATGACATAATTTTAGTGAATGTGCTATCTACATGTACTATAAAGAAAAGACAGTTTACATCTCATACTGTGTGCTAAAACTGCATGTAGCAGCAAGTCCCCAAACACACACAGAACAAAGTGTGACCCCTTACAATAGATCCAACACATCTGTTTAACCTGTGCCTACAGTCACTGCACTTGAATGTACTTTTACCACTGGGTCGTTTACCTCCAGCTTCAAGAGACCCTATTTTACAGAGTCAGGCCTTTAAAACAGGCACTATAAAAATATTTTGATTTTTGTTAATAAGAAGGTAGGTGGTACAAATGCACATGTACAAACAACTTGGAAATTAAAAATGTCCAACATTTATGCATTAAACCTTTAGAATTATATCAAGTCTGTAATGTGTTTCAGAAGGAAGTCGCACAAGAAAGTTCAGAAATTAAAGGTTTGCTTGGATGCTGCGAGCCAAATGGAAGGAATCTCTGTGGTTTTATACTAGATCACTTAATGAATTTTGATTTGAACCCAGGATGGTTTCTTTCAAATCTGTTAGCCAAGTATGAATCTGAACTTCTGAAGGGGGCTGTCTTTTTGTGAGGAAAACTGAAGGTGGCAGGCTGTAACATTTGTTAACTGACTTCTACTTATCAGCCAACTAACTACTTGATATTTTAATCTGGAGACATAGAGTTTGCTGGTTTAGGAATAGATTACTAAAAAAGCTCCTGAAAACTTATCACTTACAAGATTTTATGGTATATTTGAAATTGTAAAAGAACTTTGGACCTGCAGCCTGTCATAACATGATCTCAGATATTTGTGGGTTAGTTTATATTATTTTCATAAATTTTATACCCTTTTTTATCTTCTGGGTAGCAAGGAAAAAGGTCTTCAACTTCGTGTTTTCCTAGTCTTAAAATTAACAGGTTTTGTTGGTCAAAATTTTGTAAAATATCTTTGCTGAATGTTGTATCCTTTGGAGAGACAATATAGCCTTGCAGTTGCTTGGTGCGTGATGATCTTAAATATTTCATAAGTATTACTTTTCTACGTTTAGCTGTCAAGGCTTAATCTTACTGTGTCAATTCATTGCTGGCAGCCTACTTGAAACTAAATGTCAAACAGCTTCTTACAGTGTTTCAGAATGGGTCCTTAGGGTGGCTTTGTTCTAAGATTTAGGTACACAAAAAGCAGCATAGAAAAGCTTTAATGGACAAAGTAAATTTCTGAAAGCATTGCAAAAAAATACAACAAAATAAAATCACTTGATTTGATATTTTTGCATTAAGATTTTGAAGAAGAAAATGTATTAACTTTTATGGTCTTGCATCAAAAATCTCTTCAATTGCCATTGAAGATTCTTAGTATGGTGTTTTATTCTAGGGAGAAAAAAAATGCATTTTTCTTTATTCTCTAGGATGTATAATTTGTTTTTCATGACTTACAATCTGACCAGAAGTTCTAGTAATTTCAATAACAAACATTGATCCAATGATCCATTTCATGATACCATGAAAATAAATAACTTTCCTAAGGTATATTAACATTCTTGTTCTGACACCACATTTTAGTAATAAAACATACCAGAACCCCTCATCTGAATTTTGACATAGTCTAGAAATTGTATTTCCCTGAACAGACTTCTTAAGAAGTGTTTACCTGGTTGAGAAAAAAGCATTTTACTTTATGCAATATTCCAAATGTAGTTGTCTACACTATTTATGGAAATTATGTATGAAAGAATGCAAGTGAATACACCTTTGCATGATGCAATGCCTTGATTTTTTTTTTTTTTTTTTTTTTTTGGTGAATGTCAAGATTCCTGAAATCATTGATGAGCTTCCTGTTTGGGGGTGGTTGGGGGTTGGTTTGTTTGTTCGCACATGTTATTGTAAGTTTATCTCAGAATTACCATTTCTATGAACTGACTTTTTCAGCAGAGCTTAATGACTTCACATGGAACTCAGTCACATGGGAACATCTCTTGTGACTGATTAATGCAGGGTGATGTTATTTTCAGATTACTGTATCTGATCTTTGTCATGGTGATATATGTAATCTGTTAACAGCACAAAGACTAGAATAAATGAATATGTGTAGGGCTGACAAACATCTAGACAGTTTTTCTTACTTAGTTTGCCAAGATAAATTTAGAAAATAATTTTGTATTCCCCTTAGAAGGTCTATATATAAAGGAGCACCCTCCCTATCTGGGAAAAGGACAGGAGACTTATAGGTTGAAATGAAAACAGTTTTAATGAAACAGCAAGACTAATATTAATAATAATGCAAGTACAAAGTATGCAGAGTTATACTTAGCCCAGTGACTGTACAGTGATCACAATAAATGGGAAAACAGCCCATGGAAGCAGAGTGGTGAGCAAGACCCTCTAGAGATAGTGAGAGGGAAGAGGAGGATCCCAAGCAGGAGATGCTCCTATCCTCAGAAAAATTCCTGCTTTATAATGATTGCGATGTTTATGGTATGGGATACACCTGTGGCCAGCTTGGGTCAGCTGCCCTGCTTTTGCACCTCCCAGCTTAAGCTCCTGTCTGACTCCCAACTGCTGACAGCTTGTAGACCACAGCTGGCCTATGATTCTGTCCCAGCAAAACAAGGACAGGGTTTAAAATTAATGTTTGGGTACCTAGCATCTGTAAATGAAACCATTCCCTAGTAAAAAATGTTACAGTTGTATGTTTACATATCTTTCCATGGCTAGTATTCTTGATTAAGGTTTTATGGAATTTGCTTACATTAAAGATGCTTCACTTTTCAGCAATGCCCAAGTACATACACTCATTCCATAAATATTAAATATAAGCCATAGAACATAATATCAGTACTGCAGTAATTATTCACAAATGATTTGAAAGATCATAAACTTTTTTTGGTTCTGATTTAGTTATTCTGCAAAATTATAAAAGTTTCCTTCCATTACCAGGGATCTCATTCAGCTAAACCAGGCTTATACTGATGTGAATATATGAAATGCCTTTTAATTAAATTAAACACCCACTTCTAAGGCTCATCAGCATATGAGGAATAAAATCTTGTTGCTTCCTTGGTTATCTGTATTACCATCCATAACTCACTGCTGGACCTCTCTTGAGTATTTTACCTGGCTGGCCTGGCAATTTTGCTTTAGTTGTTTTCAAGAATATCTAGAAGATATTTTCACAGACATGGCTAA
The DNA here is from genome assembly GCA_024611175.1 of Megaceryle torquata. Classification (NCBI taxonomy): domain Eukaryota; kingdom Metazoa; phylum Chordata; class Aves; order Coraciiformes; family Cerylidae; genus Megaceryle; species Megaceryle torquata. The sequence continues at coordinate 14,526 of JANIJG010014338.1, forward strand.
AATTTTTCTACTTTGAATACATTTTGTCTATTTCTACTCCTCTGCTTTTCAGTCTTTTATCCTGTTTTTCATAGAGTCTAGCCCTTTTAACTGTTTATCTGTGAATTGGCCCAGCTGTATCTGATGGAAATGTGATGTAAAGCTAGCATTTAGTCCTTTCTGTTAACTCAGTTTTCCAAATAATTTTTATTTCTTACCTCATTCAGAGAGCATCAAATGTCACCCACATTGTCATCACTTTGAGAAAATACCAGCTCATTCAGGTGGAAGTTGTTCCCATCCATTTATATTCACTAACTTTTTGAGACAAATAGTTTTCCAGACTTTTATAGATTGTCATATACAGCGTAACACTTGCAGACCTCAACAATTTTGAAAAATACCTTGTCATATTTCTGTGAAGGTTCTTAGGTGGCCACACCTGAAAGGTTTCATTTTAAATAATAAGTAATATTTAATTTGAAATATTGAGTTGTTTTTTAATTATTCTAATCTGTATCTTATATTTTTAAAGTAATTGCACTGGAGGGTGAAGCACTTCTGAAAAGTGATTATTTTTACCTATTCTGGACATTAGAGTGAGGGTAGGAATCATTCATCATATGAAACTGCCCTCTCTCCAACTATGATGAAAGACTGGTTAGTTACTACAGATAATCTGAATTTAAGAATATTAGTGGTGTTAGGGTGACCTGCAGAATTTGAAACTGAGTTAACCACCATGCCTGGATGTATATAAAAGATGTATAGATGTGGTGCTTGGTTACATGGGTTAGTGGTGGACTTGAAAGTGCTAGGTCCATGGTTGGACTGGATCCAGACTTGATAAAGGAAAAAAAAAACTGAAACAGTTGACCTTAAAAACATGTTCATTTAAATTTCAATTTAAAAATCCTTTTATCTAATAGTAGAATTAAAACAACATCTCATAAAAGCTGACTAAGGAGACAGCTGCCATGCAGGTTCTAGCCTTTTCCTGAAAAATGGCTATTCTGTGATGTTAAAAACCACAGTAACAGCATGTTCTTTCATTTTATAAGAAGTCCTTAACATAATGTTTAGGACAAGGCTGCTTGCATATGTGGTTTAAAGAGCACTGATGTATCTTCCCATTTGATACTCACTCAAAACAAGTATATATGATGCAGTGCAACATGGAAATAAGTGAATGTAATACTTGCCTAGATCTCAGATTGTTTACAATAGTAACATTCAAGTTTTGTTCTGTGGCTACCTGTCTGAACTGAGTATTACAGAATCTCAAAATAGTTGAGATAGGAAGGGATGTCTGGAAACTCTGTAGTCCCATCCCCATGCCCAAAGCAAAGGCACCTAGAGAGGTTTGTTCAGGGCTGTGCCCAGCAGGCATCAAGTATCTCCAAGGAAGGAGGTTCTACGTCCTCTGTGGGCAACTTGTGCCAGTGTTTTATCACCCCCAGAGGATTTTTTTTTTTTTAATTGTTTAAAAATAATTTCCTGAATTCCAGCTTGTGCCTTGTTGCCTCTTGTCCTGTCTCTAGGAGCCACTAAGAAGAATCTGTCTCTTTCTCCTTTACCACCCCCTAAAGGCATTTATACACACTGATGTGATCACCCCTGAGCTTTCCCTTCTCTAAGCTGAATTGTCTCAACCCACTCAGCCTTTCCTCATATGAAAGTTACTTCAGTTGCGTAATCAACTTCCTGGCTCTTCGCCGCACATGTTCCAGTATGTCTTTGTTGTACTGGGGAGCTCAGAGCTGGGCTTAGCATGGCAGATGCGTCTTACCAGGGCTCAGTAGTGGGGAAGGATCACCTCCCTCCACACTTGTTTCTCTGCCTAATGCATCCAGGATTCTGCTGGCTTTCTTTGCCATGGGGTCACGTTGCTGGTTCACGTTAACTTGATGTCTATAAGGACCCCCAGGTCTTTTTTTTTTTTTCCAACCAAGGCTGCTGCATCATCTGTCCCCAAACAGAGGTCATGACTTTCCCTGCTGCTCTTTCATGCTCAAGGCATCTCCCGTTCCTTGCTTTCCCAGCCTGTCCTTCCCAAATAACCTGTATCCATGAATGGCAGCACTCTATGGTGGTGAGGTGTCCCACCATGTCTCTGCCATCCCCATGAGATCTGTAGCCCTGTAACTCAAGACTAGAGTAGTATAAATTTGGTGGAATAACGAGCAGAAATCCAGAAGAATGTCCAGATATCTAAATAGCTGTGTGTGATATGGGAAAGGTGGCAGCAGTTATTGCAAGAAGGAAAAACAAAAATGTAGTTGGTGAAAAATATCACTAAGGAAACTAATGTCTTCTTGAAACATTATTGCCTTAGCAGATCTTTCTCATGCATAGGTAGAAGTTTATGACTTCAGAGTTTGAAAATTGCAGTGAAGTAAATAGTACCTGACATGTTGGTTACAATGTTTGCTTTATTTTTTCTCAGGCTATGTGGAAGATTTGTTATGTATTGCCTAAACCTTTATGTTTACTTGTGAAAATAAAGGGGGTGGGGGGGGGAAGAGAAAAAAGCATGGAAGGATACAACAAAGAGGGGATATTGAAGATGTGTGCAAAATGGTTTTATCTGATGGCAAAATTGTGCCAGTTGCATCCACCTATTTAAGGTATATCTTTGGACAAAAGCTTGTGTTCAGATTTTAATTGATTGTATGACAGTGTCTTTTCCATTTGCGTAAATATTTTACATTGGAACTTGTTAGCAAGTTAGGTTTTATTGTTATTTTTAAGCCTCTAATACTAAAAAGTTCTGTATTGCTACTGGTTATTTTAGACAATTTCTGCCTACCTAGGCATTCTGAATTATAGTCAGTTTGACACAGTTGTCAGTGCTTGAGAATTATGTCCAATGTGTTTTACAGTTCATGAAAATCAAGAGGTCATTGATCTTGTAATTCTATTCAGAAAGGCACTATTTTAGAAAAAGTAAATATTTCCAGAAATTAACTCAAATTTTAAAATTAATTCTGGTTTCAGACTGAAGAATTGTTACAGCTTTTATTGTATAATGGGGTTTTTTTAGACTTTTTTTTGCATTTAGGATTGCTAAAATAATGCTAGAAGTAACACAGGTTGCTTAATGATGCAGTTTACTTCCATAAATGAAAAGAATGCACATTAGGATTTCAGAGTGTTAACCATTATTTATTTGGAAATTTGTGTCTAGAAATTACTAGTGAGATTTGCAAAAATAATGCAATGAAAAATGGTAGAGGTTGCTGTTGTCATTACTTGCTGCACTCTAATAGATATGTTTAGGTTTTTAATGTGTGAATTTTCCAAAAGTGAAAGATGGGAGATGGGAAGGAATTGGAAATACTTAATACTGTTGAAGTAAAAATTGAAAGTAAAATCCTGGTGTTCTTGTAGGTAAAATTTCATTTGGAGATATGACCTTGAAAGGTCTACAAGTTTATTGAATGTGACATGTTTTCTGAAGATTTTATTTGGGTGGATTTACAGTTAGTCCTCTCAGTCAATATTTATCTGTTAGGGCTTTAGGTATCAGAAAGGAGATTAGTCTAACACTGGCACTAGATCCTGTCTCTAGAAGTCTTATAAAACATTAGAAATAGAACAATAACAGTAGTTGTAAATTTTATATTCAATCTATTTACTTGATAGCAAACTTTGAATGTCTAAAATCAAAACCAGGTTGGTTCCATACTATTCATAAGGATATTATCAATACTCCATGATCCAAGAGATGAGCCAGCAGTTTCTAGCACCCTGAAAGTATCTGTTGTTTCAGAGGGGGCAATGGAGCTAAAACTGGCCTCCAACCCAACAACTTGTTTCTGAAAAAGTATTTGACATGAAGCATAAATAGTTCTGCCTTTCAAAATTAATCTAAAACTTGTTACTCAAAGAAACAAATCCAAAAGTCTAATCATTTTGGTGACTTTCCAGAACAATTAATGTTACTGTATTATTAGCATAATATTTTTTAAGGGCTTACTGTTATTCAAAACCTTTTTATTCACTCTTATTCTGTGTTTCTAAGTCCTAAATCTAAAAATGAATTTTAGTTTCCTGCACTATTATAGTATGAAATGAAAGAAAAAATAATGATCTAAATATTATTTGGCAACATCTAAGCTGAGACCTTTGCTTGGAGAAAAATGCATGTTGATTTCATCTTTGGTTGGTTTTGTGGTTTTATTTTTTTTTCCATCTCTGCCTTCTAATATTTTTCTTTTCTGTTTGGGTTTGTTTTTTGTTTGTTTTGTTTGTTTGTTTGTTGTTTTTTCATGTCTTTTGTTGATTTTACATGTTGCTTGGCATTCATCATTTATTATTTTAGCAATAGTTCAACTTTTGTGGCAGTATAATATAATATAGATTCAGAATACTCCATAATTTATCCTCACTTATATATTAATTGTATTCAACCTCCTGGCATAGCAAACTCTCTTTTAGAGCTACCACAAATCACACCATGTTAGCAGGCAACTTTTTTCACTGAAGACAATATTAATCATAGTGGCTGAGCAAGGTGTTCCAGGCTTAAGGGTCACATCCCATTATTTCAGCTACTTTTCCATGGAATACTTCCCTTTTCCCTTCCTCTGTCCCACTTAATATTTCAACGAGTAATCTGATTGTTTGAATGTCTAGCATGGGGACTTTTTCTATTTGATTTTTGAGCACTTGAGATACATTCAAACTAGTAGAGCAGTTTTGCTACAGCTTTTCTAGCTCTTGAGGGAAGATGAATACTGTCATTTTAGCCCTTTATTAGTTATAAATGTAGGTTCATCTTGCAGACTGTAGCTGATTCCGTGTTAACACACCCTTGAATACAACCCTGAACAGCACTGGTTGGGAAGGCAAAGGCTGTGCTGCCATGGCCTTGGTCTCTGCTCCAACAGCAGTGAGGCAGAACATGCCAGCTGAATGGTTATCTGCAAAGAAGCTTGAAAATCCCTCCTAGGATAAACATCTCATTTGTTTATCCAACTGGAGAGAGCCTGGATTAACCAGGTTGTGCACCACCTGGAACAGTTCTGCAGACCAGGGTATGACAGATGGCTTTGCAGAAGCAAAGAAAACTTCATCTCTTTGCCTTCAGCAGAGCCCTTCAAAGTCATAGAAAGACTTCATTTGGAGTAGTTTAGAAATCTAGAACACCTGTGCTTTACCAAGCTCTCCTCCTGCTTCATCATCTTCAGATTATTGGATACAAAGATACACTCTGAGGATTGAGTGAATTCAAAAAAACCAACAAAAACAAACAAAAAAAACCACTAAAAAGAAACTGCAGTGTTTAGACAACAGAACTGTCTGGTTAGTCTGTAGTGCTACCCTGTTTTCTTTAGTGTTGTTTTCACAAATACTTTTTCTTTCAATTCTTGACTACTCTAGGATTTATTTATAACTTTAAATTATTTTTTATTATTACTTTTTTTTTATTTTGTTGTTTTTTCTGTGTGTTTCTTTGTTGTTTGAGGTTTTTATAAGATCTGTATTCCTTTATCGGCCATCTTATGTCATTTTTCCTCTCCCCCCTGCCTCACAGAATCTTTTTTCAATTTCTGAGTCATCTAACTTTATAGAGTTTTAAATTATTGCTACGAAAATGCTACTCTGTTCTTCTCAGTTTTCCTTATCTTTCTCTCCTTCCTATCTTCACAGAATCACAGAATTATTGAGGCTGGAAAAGACCTCTGAGATCATCAAGTCCAGCCTATGACCTAACACCATGACATCAGCTAAATCATGCCACTAAGTGCAGCATCCAGTCTTTTCTTAAACACCTCCAGGAATGGTGACTCCACCACCTCCCTGGGCAGTCCATTCCAGTGTTCTAGCACCCTTTCTGTGAGGAAGTGCTTCCTCATATCCAACCTAAACCTCCCCTGGCACAGCTTCAGGCCCATGCCCTCTTATCCTGTCACTAGTTGCCTGGGAGAAGAGCCCGGCCCCCACCTGACTACAACTTCCCTTCAGGTAGTTGTAGAGAGTGATGAGATCCCCCCATGAGTCTCCTCTTCTCCAGGCTGAACAACCCCAGCTCCCTGAGCCTCTCCTCATAAGACTTTCCCTCCAGTCCCTTTACTAACCCTGTTGCTCTCCTCTGGGCACACTCCAGCACCTCAATATTCTTCTTGAAGTGAGGGGCCCAGACCTGCACACAGTACTCAAGGTGGGGCCTCACCAGGGCTGAGTACAGGTGCAGAATTACATTCCTAGTCGTGCTGGCCACGCTATTCCTGATACAGGCCAAGATGCCCTTGGCCTTCTGTGCCACCTGAGCACATTGCTGGCTCATGTTCAGCCAGCCAACCAGCACTTCTAGGTCCCCCTCTGCCGGGCCACTCTCCAGCCACTCATCCCACAGTCTATAGTGATACATGGGGTTATTGTGACCAAAGTGCAGGACCCTGCACTTGGCCTTGTTGAATCCCATACTACTGGCGCAGCCCATTGACCCGGCTTGTCCAGGTTATTATTACCCTCCAGCCTGCCAGCTTTTTCAGAAGGATTTGTGGGAGACTTTGTCAAATGCTTTGCTGAAGTCTAGGTAGACCACATCCGCAGCTTTGCCCTCATCTACCAGATGGGTCATCCAGTCATAGAAGGAAATAAGATTAGTTAGGCAGGACCTTCCTTTCCTGAACCCATGTTGGCTGGGCCTGGAGTGATTGCTTAATGCTGATCTGTTGATACCTTGTATCCAAAGATAAATAGCAAAGACTAATCAATGAAAGAGTTAAACTACATTGTGTGTGTGCAAAGTGATTCTGAAATTATTGTCCTTTCTATTAATATAAGATATCAAACTCACTGTATCTTACTGTTCCCCCCACAATGCTGTATGGGTTAGTCACTCAGTAGTTAACAAAATTATTGCAAAAATTAAGGTAAGGTTTTTTCTTTAATAGACAGATTTTGCCTTTCCTATCCTGGAGAGAACTCAGTGTCTATGACAGTTCCATAAGTTCCCTTTATGTTAGTGTGATGTGTATTCCTTGATTTTTAGAGCAGCTGAATCTGTGGAAGAATGAGAGCATGTCCAAATGCTATTAGCCAGGCAGTATTTCCTGTAAAAATTAGTGTCACTATAATTCCTATCTATGCTTTCTGACCTTTCCATAGCATGACACCAGCACAGATGGCAATGCAGTAACACAGTAAGTCCCATAGGAGCCTTGTTGCCATTGGAGTAGGTGGGGATCACTTGATCAGTACAGAAGGATTGTCCTTATGTGCAAATGCCTTAGTCTGCAACGGAAACTGAAATCTGTGAAATTTACCCACTCATCTTCAGTCATTTCTAATGCTGGCTGACCACAGCTCTTGCTCCACCTCCAGGGAAACAAACCATGCATACTAAATTGCTCCTGATTATTCTGATGTACAAGCACCATAGGCCCAAATTACAAGTAATGTTTTTAGATGCTTAATTCATATTGATTTAAGTAGGACTATGTATCTAAGCAACTTTGGCATTTTAAAAAATTCCCTTCTGATGTTTATTGCAAACAAAATGACTAGTGTTTTATATTCCAAGTGAGGTTATATGAAGTAAGACATAAATCTCTGCTGTTTTCTGTCATATATCTTATAGAAGCAGCAGGCACAATTACACATTTTTAACCTCCCTTTTTGAGGAATAACTTTGGGTTCAGTCACATTTTTTATACCATAATAATAATAATTTCCAAAGGATGTGTGATGGGGCTCTGCTTTCCTGGAAACATCTAAACATCTGCATGCTGATGGGAAGCAGAGAATGGATTTCTTGTTTTGCTTTGCTTGCATTGCTTTTGCTTTCTCTAATAATTTGTCCTTCTCTTAACCCACAAGTTGTCTCACTTTTACTCTTCCAAGTCTCCCCCCACTGGAGGGGAGTGAGTGAACAGCTCTGTGGGGATAAGCTGCCTTCAGGGGTTAAACCACAATAAGTGTGTATAAAATTTGTGTACTCTGAAGACTTTAGGAATCTCATAAAAGTAGTTGGTAGGTAGTAATTTTGAAACATTAAGGAAACTTGGCTTATTTTTTTCCTGCAATTTTTTAAAGAAGAAAAACTTACAAAAACCTCATTGCAGAGCACCCAGCACTTTTGACCATGAAGATACCTGCATTTTGTTTTTCTGTTCTTGTCCAGTGCACTTAAAACTTTTTTGTTTGGCCTAAATAATTTCTCATTCTGTTCCATAACACATTAACCGACTCAACCTGCTATAATACATTCTGTTTTAAAGTGTCAACTCAGTCTCAGAAAGAAAATAAACTTTTAAACTTCAAAGCATAAAATCAGGAAAGATCCATGGGATATTTATATGAAGTGTCATTAATGGTCAGGAGAACAGGAAGTAGAGATTATTGCAGCTAGAATAAAAACACCACAGTACAAAATGAAGAATGTCTGGTTTTAGCTCTTAGTAAAAGCCAGAGTGAATTCCAAGCCTGAAGTGGAATCTGACACCACATAATGGGGTTTTCTACTGAATGTTTGTCTGAACTCTAATGATTTTCACCTTTCAGCAGTCTGCTTTGTGACAGAGGAGTATCCCTCTGTTCTCCTGTACTCTGACAACATCATAGGGAATGCTGTAGCGTATGAAGTCTTGGGTATATAATTGATTCCCACTTGAGTTAAATATGTGGTCAGAACTTTTGTAGTCATAACAGTGTTGTTTCAAACCTGATTCTTTTTCTTGACTTAAAAGAAAAAAAAAAAAAGAAAATAATTTGCTGTTAGAAGTATGGAAATGAACAGGTTAAATACAAATGTTAAATGAGGCTGGAAACATTTTAGTCAGATCAAAGCTATAAAAAGCTATATAAATCAGATTCTTAGCTTACTATGATTTGCTGAGTTATATTTTCCTTTTCAGTGCATAAGCATTTGTATGTATGGTGGCAGCAATAACCCGGATAAAGAACAGAGGAATGAAAAGGGGAAAACAGCAGTCTGTTGGACTGCTTAAAAGAGCTTAAAGGAGCTGCCAGTGAACAATAGAAACACTCCTAATACCTTAAATAAAACATCAGCATGGTAACATTGCTGTTGTCCAGGGAGGTCTACAAGCACATGGTTGATTTCACGTGGAAGAGGATTGTGTTTGCTCTTGTAGTTCTTGCTGGGGTCAGTGCTTAAGGATTTTTCTTGACTCAAAATGCTTATTTTGTCTCAGGTAGTTTCTGGTTTTACCTTCCAGATGGGTTGGAAGGCATTTTCAGGCTGACTGGGATGGGTCAGGGATGGTGTTGCTTCCATGTTCCACAGAAATGGGGTTATGGATGTCACTAGACTGTATTTGCCTGTTTGAGGTGGTTTCTGTTGTTACATAAGAGGAAGCTCTAAATGTTTTAGTCTTTAGATTGAAACAGAAAAGATGCTTACTTCCAGTATTGGCAATACCTTGCAAACAGTTGTGTACCTGTGCTGTTTAAGGCATTTGTATTTCCAAAGCAGCAGTGTCTGAAAGAAGATAACTATTCATGAGCTGAAAAAATTGTTGTAAGTTTTGGTGCACAACGTGCTTCATGCAGGGTGACAAAATTAGACACAGTTATGACGAGGCTCAGCAAGACTTTCACTCACACAATATCAACTGCCAGATGTGCTTTATCTGTAGTAGACAGAAGAAAAATATACATGATGTCAAACACCTGTGTGTCAACTGACATTTCAGATAATGGGGGTTTTTTTCATGCTTTCTATGATTTGTAGCATTTATATTTGTCACTTACAGAAATTGCATTAGAAGTGTCATGCGTCATTAAAGAATGACTTAGAGCTAGGGAATTTTGATTAATTGTGTTACTTATAAAAGTATCTCAAATTGCATGTCCTAGAACAAAGTACAGGATGCGTTGGACTTGACATCTGAAACATGACTTCTATTTCATGAATGTTGATGACAGCAGTAACTATGAGTCTTTGATACAACACACTCAGGCCTGCTCATCCTCATTAGAAACTATACCATTACTAGCCCCCAAGCAAAGAAATCATTATATCTGCTTCATGGGAAGGTGTATTATAGATTGTTTTATGACTGATTAAAGAAAATGTGGCATACTTTAAAGTCACTTGGGCTGCACAAGGGGATGCACGGCACCTCTAGGTTGAACTTTGAGAAAGTAGTTCCTTATTCAGTCTATATGAGAATAAATCATTTTCACTACTGAGAAAGGAAGCATCTACCTCCTTCTAAATGCAGGTGTTCATTCTCAAAATGAGAATTCTCTTGTTCATTTACAGTACTATGGATTATTTCCACCCGTCTCATTTGTGCAGGTGTGGAATTTTTCCTTTTCTCCCTGCTATTCCTTTTTTTTTTTTTTTTTTTAAACTTGTTTTACTGAGATAAAGTGGGGAAGAAAAAAAAATGTTTACATGGGTACATGCACTTGTCCTTTCCCATTTTCTTAGAAAAAAAGAAAATAGTCCCACAGGATATGTGTTTACTGTTTTTTTCTAAATTTTGTTAACATTCTCTTTTATGTCTTAATTGACTTTATATAATTGATGTTGATCATATCATTACTGAACCAATGTGTTTCTAAGCTAACTATAAATTGTAATTTATCCTAGAAAAAGTTTAATTGAAACTTTGTTAAAAATAAATGATGGTTAGTCATTCTGAGGAACTTTAATAGTATACCTTCGTGTGAAACAAAAAGATTCAATTCTAAAGGCAAATATTTATGTAAGTCTTTATATTAGAGGCATAGGCAAAATAACCTTGGAACAAGATATATCACATCATAAGAGAATAGATGACATCTTTTATAATAAAGGCATTAAGTTGCATGAAGCTTGAGAGAATTTATTGCTCAAAATTGCTAAGACTTATTCTTAAGTGTTTGCAGAGTTCTTCAAATCGGCCCTTGTCAGTGATGATCTAAGAAGTTAATATTTATTTCCTTGTTACAGTTCCAAGGATTAACTGAGATGATATGTTACTATTCCTCTCTGGCTATCAATAGATAACTTTTAACTGGGGAAAAAAAAAGAATTATAATTTTGCAGAAAAAAAAATATGAAAATAAATTTATATGTGTTTCCCACAGAACAGCAGGGATGAATGCAAATGGATGATTTATCATCCTTTTGAAAACCAATGATTTATCAGACATAGAAATTGTTCTTATTTTTCTTACATGATTTGGTTTGTATGTACAGCCCTGACATTGCAGAAGGCAACTCTATCGAGATTTGTGGCAGAGTACTTAAAAATTTTAAAATAAATTTTCTCGTTTGTGATTAAAACATAAATTTATTTAGAATTTTATTAAATCATGATGAAAGTTTTTGATGGATATATCTGATATGCTGTGTTAGTCAAATACAGGAGATCTCTTATCTCTCCTATACAAGCAGGAACTTTGAGCACAGGACATTAGACCACCTAATTGGACCTGTCAGATAAAATTTATCAACAATGTTTATGCTAATAAGGATTTGCATATATACTACAGAGAAAATGATGCTTCTTTGCCAAGTATTCTGTCATTGTTATGTACATGGGATCGATTATATTTACTTTTTTGTCTTCCCTCTATACTATATTGAAGAAAGTTATCTGTGGTTTACTACACAAGATTCTAAGAGTTCAAGAGAGTTTAAGCAATATTATTCACTGAGATGTATTTATTTTATTTTAATTTAAAGTCTGCAAATCAAAATATGAGTTCCAGATATTGTTTAAGAGTGTGTCTAGTTCATGTATCCATGTGTTTATATTAGTGCTATCTTAGATTCAGGAAGTAGACAGAAAGACTGCCTTCAAAGACTGCAAATGTTCTTCTACCATTATTTTTAGGTATGCTGTTACTATTCCTGATCTTGAAAAGTCTTGACCAATAGGGGCAAAAAGCAGGTTATTAGGGAATGTATGTCTTATACAAGAAATCAAATAATACTGTTAGTCTAATTAAAAATCTTAAAAGTTAATTAAAACAGAAAAACTTTCTTCTGGTTAGTCCTGATGTGCTAACATTCACTGTCCAAATTACCTAATTTACAGAAAGCAAAACTTATTAACAATACTGTTATAAATTATTATTAAGAAACTTATTAGTATATATACTAATATATTTCGTGCGACCACGAAATAATAGAATTTTCAATACTCAGAGATAGAAGGAGAAACAACAATATAACCTCTACGCTGGACTTCCGGAGGGCAGATTTTGACCTATTCAGAAGTCTAGTCCAGAGCATACCCTGGGAAACAACCCTTGAAAACAAGGGGGTCCAGGAGGGATGGATGTGCTTCAAGCAGGAAGTTTTGAGCGCACAGGAACAGGCCGTACCAGTATGCAGAAAGGCAAGCCGGCGGGGAAGACAACCAGCTTGGTTAAACAGGGAGGTTCTGAAGGAAATCAGGGATAAAAAGAGAGTTTACAGACTATGGAAGAAAGGGCTGGCTACTTAGGAAGAATTCAAGAAGACAGCAAGATCATGCAGAAAGATAATCAGGGATACAAAAGAGCAAATTGAAGTTAAATTGGCCACTTCTGTTAAGGATAACAAAAAGTCCTTCTATAAATACATGAATAACAAAAGGAGGGGCAAAGAAAACCTCCATTCTTTGATGGACTTTGAGGGAAACATAGTTAATAGAGATGAGGAGAAGGCTGAGGTACTTAACACCTACTTTGCCTCAGTTTTTACCAGTAAGACAGGTGGCCCTCAAGGCAACTGGCCTCTGGAGCTGGTAGACAGAGATAGGAAACCAAATAGCCCCCTTGTATTCCAGGAGGAAGTAGTTAGTGCCCTACTGAGTCATCTAGATCCCCACAAGTCTATGGGACCAGACGGGATC
>JANIJG010014339.1:0-10362 GCA_024611175.1 Megaceryle torquata
AAAAAAAAAGGGGGGGGGGGGGGAAGAGGGGGGGCAAAGGGGAAAGGGACAGACAGAGAGAAGGAAAGGGAGAGAACAAATGAATTATCAGGTATCTCCTGTAATGACCACATGTAACTCTTGACCTGGATGTCTAGTTTTGGTAACACTGAACAATGGGTAGTCTTCTGTGGGGGGGTTCAACTGATGCTTGCCTATAGCCAAAAAGGCTGATCTTTCTTCTTCTTACCCAACCAAAAAACTAGAGTCACATTAAATTTTTATCATGTGCATGCCAGAAGGAAACTGTATTTATACAATTTATGACAAGTAGCTACCACTCAGGTCCACTCAAGAAATGAGCATTTTTTTGTGAGCACACCCAATACAGTTTAGAGAGAGAGACACATTTAAAAACAGCCTTAATTTGATTTCAAGGCAAAAGGTCTCTATTAGTGTCTCAAAATAATTACAAAGCTCTCACACATTTATCTAAAATCCAATAAATAAAGCATAATTTGAGACACAATGTCCCAATCCTTCTGTACCAACATATGAAGTGATAGAGGTGCATAAAGACACACATGGGTATGTGAATTTGAGGAAAAAATGTGAAGACTAATATAGATGCTAGTAATTTTTCAAACTGCTGCTTAAGGACATATGGTCTGTGACTGTCCATCACATGAACTATTTATCCTTTTACAACTACAATACCTTCCAGGCATCTCTGATTTTAATGTTGTGAAAGAAAGCAACTCCTTTCCAAACTCAAAAAAAACTATCACAAGATGAAAGAGAGATATTTAACCTGTAGGGATATTTTAAAGATAAACAGTAATGTTGTTCCCTACAATGAAAAATCTTGACAGGCCATTATTATCTTTTAGTGATGAGTGAAGATACATGGCCAGCCCTGCTAAGTGGAAAACTTCTCTGGATGCAATGCCTTGATGCAGTATTTTTCACCATGCAAAACATTTCCAGTGAACAGAAAATGTAAGGCCTGTTAATTTCAAGCTCTAAAGCAACATTAGTTTCATCTAATTTCTAGCACTGTTTTACATAGGATAAACTGCATTTTACATTCTTTATAAACTTAATTATCCATTGTTAGTACAGATCAGGATTAACTAAGCTGTTAAACAAGTTCCTTTTATACATATGCATGTCTCTTAGTCTACTCCTGAATTTCACCTATGAGAATAAAGTTATAGCTCAGTTCCTAATGTTTTAACCCAAGTTCACTGAATGCAAATATTTTCAAGACAAAAAGGAGCATATATTCTGAAGTAATTAAGTACAGTTAATTAATTATTAGGCTTAAATTCATACAAAGCTTCTGAACACTCAATTTTCAAACAGCACTGTAGCGCCTTTTTATTTTTTCTGAGTTTGTAATTCCAGCTTTTCCTATCACACTTTTTCTCAGAAAATGAAAACTAGTGGCATAAAAGAAGTTAAGAGATTTTTAATATAAACCACGTAAAAAATGGGATTGGAATCAACCTCAAAGCATTACCTAATCCATCCACATGCTTTAAGGCAGACAGTGTCTCTGTACCCTTGACAGATGTTTGCTCCAAGTCCTCCTGACGACTTCCACTTATGCTGGCTGTCACAATCAATTCCAATATCCCATTTACTGTACAGCTACAACACTCTCCTCACAGCATGGACTTCTACCGGTTTATTATCTCTCCCTGACTACACCATTCTACGTAAGCCAAGAATTAATTGCATCTTATTTTTACACTTTCTCCAACACATCCCGACGATCACAGACTCTCTCCTCTCAACCTAATCTGTTGGAGGCTTTCCCTCCGTCTTGAGAAGCAGGCAAACCTTGTCCTGATGATCTTTCTACTACTAAGTAATCTTATTAAAGAGGGCAGTGATTTGGTAGGTTAACCAACCCTATTATCAACTAACCTGTTATCTTTATCCTGTATTAAGATTTGTATTGCCTCAAATTTACTCAAACTCCTACATTAGTGCTTAGACATACAAAATATCTGGTAAATCTATTTGGACCTTCCTATGACCCTTAAGATTTTAAGGTTTTACCCATGTGCCAGGTACTTCACATATTTCATATGATACCTTCTTAAAACAACTGAAAGCAAACACATTGGCAGGAAGGAAGGGATGACTTGATGAGAAAGCGAGTTGTTTATCATCATTAATAACTATTTACCTCAGTCATCAGAATCAATCCTCTATTAAACACAACAAGAAGTCTGTCTTCATCAGATTCTAATAATATTCTGAAGGCACTAGGAAAAAAATGCAAACATTGAGAAGACTGAAAAGGACTTCTTGTAAATCAAAAAATTGCTTAAAATTGTCATGCTCATGCTATACTTTGCAAAAAGAGTCACGGAAGAACAAAGAAATCCCAAAAGAACGTAATTCTTCTCCGCATTTCCCACCCCCAACTTTTTCATGCCTCTGATGCCAGCTTCGTTTATGTCAACTTTATGTTATCAAAAGTAATTTATGAACAACCTTTACAGAAATATTTCCCAAATAATGTCTGCAAAAATGCTAAACGCTGAGGAAAATAATGTACTTCAAAAGACGTAAGTTTATACTTGTCAAGTGACACCTTTAAATAAGTTCAGTTAAGCATATGTTTGGACTTTTACATGTATAAAATCTTTTCTGTCAGAATAATTTATGCTTAGAGCAGAACAGAAAATAAAGGATTATATGAATAAATGGTTCCTCTCAACATAATCTTCCAGAGTGTTTGGGAAAATCTGATGATGCTGACAGCTGACTGTAGGTGATCCCTTCAGGTAACACAGAGTCACCTCTCCTTTTCACAGGAGTCCTTCAACGCACCAACACTGCATTTAGAACACCCAAACCTGGCCTACGTACACAGGTATGTTTCAGCAATACTGAAAAAACCCAAGCAGCAGCGTCAAATGTACTGCCTAAGACTAGGTTTTTTAAACTATCTGAAGATATGATACAGTACAACAATAACACTTCTGACCCAAAATAACAGATATCAACAAGAGTAGATGAAATACCCACTTTGCCCATCTAGACTAATCATGGTAGGCTGAGAACAGAACTGCAGCTTAACTGCCGAATTAGAACATTGTTTTATTTGGTTTTAGTTTTTTTTCCAAGGGCTCTAATGATGCAATTTTGTCATAGTATTTTTTGTGGGTTTTTTTTTTTTTGTTTGTTTGTTTGTTTTGTTTTTCTTTTTGAACCGTAACAATATACATCTTGGTTTACACCTGTTTATTGTAAAATATTTGCTTAGTTTCTGACTTTTCAGATGACAAAACATTCTAAAATAAATTATATTCTAAAATGATGGATTTTGGCAAAAAAAGGACTTATAGCTTTCTTTTTGCTTAGCTCTGATTAAAATTATCCCCAAAACTTTTTCAAAGTTATAAAAATAATCACACTAATTTTTATTGTACTTAACATCTGGCAAAATGCAGTTTTTATTCAAACGGGATTAGATTCATACACTACAAGTTCATTACTAATGTACCTTATTAAAGTAGTCCAACAGGACCGGCCATCCAAGCAGCGCAGGTAACAGCTTATGGTAGTTTTCTTAAATTGCTTTATGTCTTCTATCTCCTCCTCTCTCATCTCTGGTCTCTGAGCTACAAACAGTTGCATGAGGTTAAACAGCTCTTCTACTGCCTAAAACAAAGATATTAGGTTAGATGAATCTCTCATGGTATGTCACTGTTTATATCTTTATTGTGTTATTTACTGTGTATTACTTCTGCTAAGTAATACAGAACAAACGTATGTAAGCAAATTTAGAGGGGAATACATTTTTGAGCATTACAGTGAGATTAGAAAATCAGCAGACAACATTTTAACCTTCAATAATTAAACAGTTCTTAACTAAACTTCTGATGTAGGAATTGGGGATATTTCTTACCTATCTTGAATGCAATTTGCTTTCAGGCTTTACTATTTACTGTGTAGATTAGGACATAGATATTTGAGATAACCCATTTGAACCTTAAATGGCTGTTTTGATGTTTCCTGGTAGCACAGCTCAATGACACACATACACACACACACACACACACGCATATATAAATTAGAATCTGAAATCTTGACCCACATAGCCAAACTTCTTGCATTTCCTTAAGGAATGCAGGGGGTTATCTACACAGTGCAGGGGTATATGCATTCTCTGATGATAATAATATATACCAAGTAACAGAACTCGGAAAGCTACTTCTGCTAAAACTTGCTGAAGTCCTGTGTGCAGGGGAAACACTGAATGCAAGTCCCTTGCACGTCAAAGTGGGACTTCTGAGGGGAGATGTGAACAATGAAAGCAGCAGGACTATTCCCAGGACTGTCACGAGTATAAGTTTACTCTGTGATCTGGACCAAACAGAAGAGGATTCCACACATCCTCCTACTTTATATAGTAAAGGAAATCTTTGTATATTTCCTCTCCTTGTGCACCTAGAAAGGACTCCAAAGAAGTACTCACTGAGTAATCATACAAAACCACATAATTTGTCTCTTAAAAAATTTCATAAGCCTGTTTCTTCACCCTTACACATGGACTACTTTTACTAGTATCAGCTGCGAGTGTCAATGCTGTAGGGACAAAGCAATTCACAGTGTACCCACATTTGACAAAAGGTACACAAGTGTTCCCAAGGTGAACACCAGGCCATTCTCTGAATGAAACAAGCTTGGCCCTATCCCAGGAACTGAAAACAAAGAAGAAACTCACAGGGACTTGCTCCAACTCAAGCGTGTCACAATGCAACACAATGTCTTGAGACCACCATTAAAGGCTATTCCTTGTTTCTTATGACTCAACTGGTGCACAGAATAGTGAAGAACAGTGAAAACATCAGTGTGTGCTCTCAACTGCTACGCAGCAAAGGAGAAAATCCTAAACAATCCCTCCACAAAGTGCAGTAACTGGATCTAAACACATTGTTAGTTACTTACACCTGGAAATCAAAATATTTTCACCACTGGATAGGTTAAATAAGTCTTTTTATCTCTTTCACTAAAAGAAACATTCAGTAAGAGGGGAAATACTAACAATGAAATGGTATTTTTTAGCATCAATCTACTTACTCCTGGGTACTGACTGGCATGCGGTGTGAGATTCTTAAAGGCCCACTGGATATTCTGGTGAGAAGCCAACTGCCTTGTGAATGCTGGGGACTGCTCGCAGCAGAGGCGCAGGATGCCATAGTAGGCAGGCAGCATCCCACGGTTAAAGAGCACCACATCCTGGTCGTCGTGGTCTGCGAGGATGTAATTGAAGGCAATGTTCTTTGTCACCACAGGATTCTGGACAATAAGGCGTACGTTCTCTGGACAGTCGACACACACGTTATACCAAAAAGACAGCAAAGCCTGTTTGTTGTGGTTGGTGGCTATAGCCGGCTCAGAAAGTTTAGGCTGGAAAAGGTTCCATAAGTCCATGAAGTAAGTAGAAAACATGAGTTTCTCAGTTTTTGAGATCAAACAGTACGTCATGAAACTGAAGTAGGGCACCAGTTTTGTAGTGCCATGAACAGCAGCATCAACATACAGCTTAGCTCTTGAAAGAAGACCAAGAAGCACATTGTAGACCTGATGAAGAACTACTGTAGTATCTGGACTGAGAGGGAGATCGCGTGTAGGGATGTGCAAAGAGCGGGTTGATCGGAACATCTGACGGAAGGAATTGCTTGGAATAAGCGACACCAAGAGATAGGCTGCAGCTTCAAATAAAAACAAATTTGTTACACCTTTAAAAATGACATACACGCTTCACAACCATTTAAACAGAAGTCACATTACATTGTAAATCTGTAAATTACATTTACAGATTTCAAAGCATTTTACAGGGTCTGGTACTACTACATTCACACAAGAGATGGAAAAAAAAAAGCAACCCAGAGTGGTTAAGACTAGCAAAAAGAATGTTAAAGGTAATGTTGACATTTGCTTTTGGGCCTCTTCACCCTCTATTCCTGTCTGCTGCTTGGCTCTAAGTGTTCTAACACATGCATCCCATCACACAAGTACAAAGCCAGGTGTTTTCTATAACTAAACTGTGTACAGCTTGATCAAGATGCCACTACCTCTTCAGACATCTTTACAAGTGGAGTCTGTTGAAAAGCTGTAGCTCCAGTTTCTACATCTCCCCTCAACCCCAGAAAACATATGAAAGTTCAGTGTGACCTGTTACTGTGGAAGCTCCTTTATACAAAACATTTAGACACTGGAAAGGCTGAAAATATGATCTGGCAATCTGACAGTGTGACTCCTGGGAGAACAAACTAGAGAGCCCCCAGGACACTCTGGAGCTGGGGAGAAGCACAGGCTACTTCTCCTCAATCCACTTCAAAGGACTCAACTGAAGGGGGTAGAACATGGACTACTACTACGTACAGTACAACTGCGATGGGTACTATGGAAAACCTCTGATTAGCTCTTTTTTCTTCTTTGAGTTTTCCTAGATCTTGTTGATTAAACACATAATTAACCTATTAATGTGTCATTCAAGTTAGGAAATTAAAACACATTTTTTCATCTTGAGGAGGCACCACAGTTGTGCGAACATTTTTAAATACAGCAATTCTAAAACAATCGTAAAAGGAAGAAAAGACAAACACCAGAGCACATAATTCATTTGTGACAGATATATCCCATGCACAGTAACTTGCTACAACAGCAGAATAATTTTTGACAATTTAAATTAACTTACAAGTTCTCACTCTAGGATAGTTGTGTGCCAGAAGAAAACGTTCAACCCAGTTTTCCATATTTTGCAGCACCCAGCTGTGAGCTAGTTTATTTCGAGGTGTTTGCACAGCCAGCCAATCCAGGCACTGAGATGGATTGTATTCAATGACCTGAAAGAAAAGTGGAAAAATCAAAAAGAATACATTAACCTTGATACTATGTGCTGATTATATGAAAAAAAAAAAAACAAAACCCAAAAAACAAAACCAAACCCTAAACCCAGTAATTTCTACAGCAGTATAAAAATGCTATAGACCCAAAATACAAACTCCTTGACTATAGTGCAAAGCAATGTATCAATTAATGTGCTAGGTTAGAATAATTAGTGATTTAAGTATGGATTATAAATACATTAAATATGTAAGGCTACAAAAGCTCCAAAGCAGACAAAAGTCCATCTTAAAAATTTATGAAGATGAAAGATGGATCAGTTTGTATATTCACATTATAGTCAGAGTATCAATACACTGTGGTTATGCTCTAGCCCTCAGCTTAATTCCATTTGCAGTAAATCAGTTCTGGATAATGTCTCATACATTTCCACTGAGAATAATTACATTGTTATAGCCTTCATCAAATATATTCATCAAATGAAGATGATTTGCTGATAGGAAACAGTATGACAAAAACTCAATGGTAAAGGCACGTTTTCTAGCAGGATTGTTAGAATATGGAACAAATGAATAGTTAGCAAAAATAATAAGTATAAAGCCGTATTTTCATATTACGGTTCAGCTGATCTATCAGCCAACATTTCTTTATCTCCAACTACACAGTTCCAACTATATTCATGCTGGCAGCAACAACCTACTGAACCCAGCATGAACTGATGTGGCAGAAAAATCAATAAAGAACTATTTAGATTTTGCTTTTTTTTTTTTTCATTTCTGAATTGGGGCACTCCGGAGTCAGATGAAATAAGAGAAGTAGACAGTTGTGGCCAGAATTGTATGGGGATTCCTTTTCACCCATTTTAACATGAAACCTCTGCCTGTGTTGCCTGCCCACACTATCAATTAAACTAAAAAGATAATTAGATACTGGCATACCTTGGCACCACCATATGGTTCTGACTATGTTGGTATTTGAACAAAGAACTGTGCAAATTGCTCAGAAAGTCTTTCATAAAACTGTGTTGCAACAGCTTATCACTAACAGGGTGAGTCATATACCTTCCTTGCTGCTCATGCTTGGCAAAAGCAAAACGTAATTCCTGAAAAGTTCTGATCTGTTCGCAAATCCACCGTGCCAGTCCACCATTCTGACAGACAGGCATTCTTCACACAGTCTAAACAAAGTCACTAGTAGGAACTCTGCAGAAGGGCAGAAGACTCAGGATAGTACAAGTATCATACCTTTTACTCTGTCTTGTGACAAAAATCTGTCCTGGTTAGTAAGCCTCTCAAAAGGCCATCTTCAAAACAAAGCATGGTAGAAGCAGGAAAGTAACATGCATTTGCACTCCAGCTCCGCTACCTTTTGTTCTTCTTCCACCTCCTCTTAGGCTAGGTGGTCTCACTGTTGGACCCAAGGTTCACAGTTTTTCATCAAACTTCCAGCTAGCTCTGTTTGTGCCAAGTATCCTCCATCTCCACACAGAAAGGACCTCTTACAAACTGTTATCTGAGGCACAGGGGAGTGAAGAAGGTGACATGTGAGATAGCTTTGGGCCATAGTTTACTACCTGAGCAGTCTTGCCGCAGAGATTTCAATACCTACAGCACTAAAATGTAGCATTTTAGTGAACATTCTGTACATAATCTATATGGCTAGGAAAATACTGACATTTTTTTCACAGTATTCATTCTGATGCATAAGAATTGCTTTCTTCCAGTGTCCTCAAAATCCCACTTTCTGCCTGCTTTTCATGAGGAATTACTTGAATGAAGAATGAAGAATGAATGAACATTTGAACTCTACCTGAAATAACTGATGGTAAAGAGCATACTTCATGCACACATACACCAACTCTGTTGCCACAAAACATGTACACCCATATCTGAAAAATGACAAAAGACTGATGAATGAGAAGTAGGAAAAAATGTATCTTAAAGTGTAAATATGAAATTGAATATAAGATGAGAGAATGTACATGAGATTTCAAAAGACCAACTGAAGTGGCCCAAAGCTTTAGACCATGTAGCGCATGGAAGGGCAAAAGCAGACAAACTGTTGCCTAGAGCACTGGGAGATTAGGTAGAGAAACTAAGGACAGATACACAGATACTCATCTCACCAGACTACTGGATTTGTTGAGATTCAAAATGCTGAATAAAATCTGTTTTAGAAGCAAGAAAAGGATATATCTTTGTACCTGAAGGTGATGAAATAGCAGTATAGATAAAGTAAAACAGAAAATTCATACAACATGCTGCTAGAGATAAAATTCAGCAAGATCTTCCACTGCTATTTCCCAAGATGGGTTTTGCAGAAGTTCAATCTAGAGAACATGTGGAGAACAACTGGGAACCCATCTCAGCAGTCTGGCGGAGCAACCACCTCCTGCTGTGGCTCTCCATTATAAAGTGAGATTATATTTTACTAATAGTGGATCAAGTTAATCCCAGGAGATCCTCATCACATTCTGTCCCCAGTGTGGTGGGTCACATATTGTACTTCTCAGCGTATGTCTCTAAAATTCAGTACTGCTCACACATTTGTATAAAAATAGTTCCAGCACACTAGTCAATGGTACATTTATATTTAAGCTAAAGGGAATTGGGATACTTTTAAAATGAAAGAAATCCAAAAGACAAATATCCAGACAGTGGTTAATACCATACTAAATACGGATATATTCCATAGATTAACATTTAAATCCAGAAAGATTCATCTACTAGAATCTAATGCATTATTTATATCCCCCTAAACCAGCTTACTTTTAGAAACCAGATTGATATGTTGTGTTGTGCTGCGGAAGGAAACAACAACATATTGCCACAGCAACTACAGAAACGGTGTTCTTCTTTTCAGTTTAGTAGTTCTCTAAAATTCAATCATGGAGAATGAATCTGTTTCTGTTCAGCATTTCTTTTAATGCATAAAACCAAAATTGTTTAATAATATAGCAAAATCAGGCTTCCTCTTTACTGTAACATAACAGTAACAATCCCATTTCAGTCTGGATTTTGGGGACTACTACTTAACAGTATGAGCTGTGACATTATGTAGCCAAGAGGAACAACTTGGTCTGACGATATTGTCTTCAATCTCTTTATGCATCTCTTCATCCCAACTCCGCCTGTTTTGTAGCAAGTGAGACTGAGCACCTAGCCCACTTACATGGAAAAAATGCAAATAAAAACCACTATACACAATTGTCCATATTCAATGCTACATTTCTCTCTTTGTTATTCTAGAATCCTACTTTTCCAGTATTGTCAATAAAACAAATAAAACCATAGGAAATCTGCCAACTCTTCTGATAAAAGGGAAGAGTAGTACACTTAACAGTATCTGTTTCTGTAAGGTATAAGACTAAGTCTCTGTGATCTTAAAAAGTCTTTTTTACTTTAGTTTACTTTGCTTTTACTTTTGCCTTTCCTTTTCCTTTCTCCTTTCCTTTCCTTCCTTTCCTTCCTTTCCTTGCATTTAATTTTTGCTTTCCCAACAAGTGTA